>KN831778.1:256904-271879 GCA_000827355.1 Hebeloma cylindrosporum | reverse complement strand
AAAGTGGAACCATAAATAAAAGGGTCCTCAGGGTCTTGCAGACCGGCGGTGGGGAGGCGTGTAAAGACCGGTGCTCCGAGTCGGTGCACCGAGTCCGGTGACCGGTGGTTGTGGGGAGTGACGGCGGTGGGATGTGCGGGGCGATGGGGAAGTCCAGCGGTAGAGGGTGCGAGATGGCGGAGCGGTAGATGGGCGTCGGGGAGTAAGGGGAAGGGATGACCGGTCGTTATGACCGGTGGACCGGGGTGGTTTGGGCGTTCCCCTTACAGGAGCTGGCGATGGGTGGGAGAGTAGATGCAGCATCCTTGCTACGGTATTGAACAGGAAAGCCTTCAGCGCGGTTAAGCTCGTTGAGGAGTTCTTCTGTTGGATCAGAAAACGACCGCTCATACGTCTCGTCCGAAAGGTTTGGCGGAGTCGCTGGTGATGGCCCAGCAACGGAGGGTACTAGCTGCATCTACGAACGTGTTTGGAGTAGAGATACAATTACAGGAGAATAGACACATACGTTCAATTTTCGTCTCTGCAGTGTGATGGACAAGATGGATAAAGGCGAAGAAACCAGAAATGACCTGTGATGAGAGATTGGGTTGCACAAAGAGATGGCAAGGATTGCGATGCTCTGACAGAGAGGCAGAGGCCAGCGCGCCCCACGGATACCACGGAGAGGAGTCTGTTGAGGGATTGCTGCCCGGGATGCGAAGTCCAAAATCTCAATCTTTGAAAAGGGCTTCTTAGCGGATGAGAAATATGCGCAATCTCATTCCGCATGTTGGTTTTCCAAAGAATCTAGACTAAGAAAATCTCTCTACATGATGTTTTTTGTTTTGAATATTAAAGACATATACTCACCAGGTTCTTCGACACCATCCACTGCACCAAATCATCCTATTCAGGAGAGCAGCCAAATATGTAGGGGAATTGGTGCAGAGAAGTTCTCGATCTTCTGCTTGTCGTATTAACAATGCAGATGTTGGCAACTCTAAGGTGATGATGAATTCTTTCCGACTCGGAACGATTGGTGTTTATTCTGCAAGTTGTGCCGATTTTTGAACGATGAGCTACATTATAACAACATACCATTAGCTGGACGTAGTCGAACGTATGGTACAAGTTCTTGAGAGGGTATTTAATTGTGAAAGTGGGATCCCAGATGAATCGACGATCGTTCGGGAAACGGGAACTCAAACATTGGTAAACAATTCGATGGGTTCGGACTTCGATGCAAGGGCTTCACCTGTACACCTCTATAGCAACTTCCTCGAACGATGGTACCCTTCTTTGTATTGGAGACTACGCGATTCCCCGATGAAACTGTATAGTTTCAAGCCACAGCAAACGAAAGCACCGAATCCACACCCCTCGCTACGTTCAATCAACACGGCCTCAAACCATCTCTCTTGAATATCATGTCCTCGACCGACGGAATCCCGGGAACGACAAATGTTCTCGCACAAACAGTTTTTACACTCTGCCGTCTACTCATCAACCTGGTCCCATTGATCGAAAACCCCATTCGTACGTATTAGTTACAATCCAGCAATACTTAAAGATGCTAATATTTAATCAGCGCAAAACCCTGTCCAACTCAACGACAACTTTTTTGAACTTTGCGCTTCGCTACAAGGTCAGTTTTCTTTAGGTTTCCTCGTATTTTCTATCCCATCTGAAGCTCTCTGGTACAGATGTGCCGATCAGCGTGGTCGTGCACAACACTCCGCAAGCACCTTCTCCAGCCCAACTTCAAGCGACTCTCCCTGAATTTGGGAATGTATTCCGAGGCCATGCATCCCCGACCGTGGACACACCCGCATCAATGACGGCTGAGCTCGGCCATTCCCCAACATCGTCTTTACTCGAGGTGAACGCCGACCACAGCGCTGATATGCCATCAGAAGAGGCCGAGGACCAAACCTATTTTCCCGGATTCCGATTCTTGAACGTCAACGACACGGACAATAGTCCGCCTGCCAGATCTCCCAGCCCTGGCCTCCCCCACATCGTCTCTCTGGTGAATCTGTCGACCTGCATCTGTAGCCCTCCCAATGGCGTCATAGGCATGGGCATTCGTTGCTGGTCGTGCGACACCTATAACTCTATTTCCATCCCCACCTCTTCAAGCTCATGTGAGTTACGTCTCTTTTTTCCTGTCTTACTACATGTCATTGACTGAGGCTTTAGAATAAGTAGCCTTTCACTGGTGGTGGCACAACGGTCCTTATTTCTTGATCATACCATTTTTTTGACGTACAAAGGGCCCATGTTTTATGTAAAATAATTTCAATGATTGCTTAATGTGACGCTATGGTAGATAAGCAAGGTTCAAGTCAAACCAATCAGGGAGAGTAATCTATGACTGGTACATTTAAAAACTCGTCGCCATGCTTAAGCAAGTATTGATCACAGAACAACGTCAAAACGATCCTTTTACCGTTAGTGATGGGGGCGGTGCAGTGGACGAGATTTTTCGTCATCACCACCAGAACCTGACCAGGCCGCAGCGGGATCTTGACTCCAAGTTGGGGGAGGCAAAATTCTCCGCCAGTCCAATCGCCCAATGGAACAACCCAGGAGATTGAATGGCGCTCGTCATTGAAGTCCAGGTGGAGGATCTCAGAGGACCCCTCCTTGGCCGCAACCGTGAAGAATGCCCCTCCAAAATCCAGAGCAGGTCGTGCCTTGAGGTCTGAGTCCAGGAGGATTAACACCCGCTCATAAGCCCTACGTTCAAGAAGTTATTAGCCGATTACTCGGATTATTAAGGGATATTTCATTATACCTTTGTTGACGGGAATATTGGCAAGGAAATTCTCGTCGCAGGATAGTTCGCAACCTCGGTGCAATGAGTTTCCCAATGATGGACAGGAAAAAGTCCATGGCAGGGATAACCTCCGCTGGTTGGTTTCGAGAATCGGTAGTAACGATGGGAATTAGGCGGTACGTCTCCCATATACCCAGATGCAATGCCGGCGAGGCCTTGGATCGTTGTGGCTCCGGTTTGGGGTACTTCACATTCAACGCGTTTAGGGCGTGCCACGCGTTAAGGAGCGCCATCTGCGCGGGGACTTTCAGGACATTGTGATACCGGGCTGCAAGGTACGGTGGGTGCATGGGATCCAGTTGATGGAGGGAAGGTGTGGGATAGAGAAGCTTCTCTTCCTCGCGCTCCAGGTACAGTTGGTCCAATGTTAGGTCGGGGAAATGCTTCGCCAGCGTTGCCGTAACTTGAGCCCGACCTCGGTGACTAAGGAAGTGGTCTGGGTACTCTGGGAGGGTCTTTATTCCTAGAAAAATATATGAGATTATTGGTAAATACACCAAGATTAATGTAACATACCAGTGGTCGATTCGATTTTTGCCAGTACCCTTTCTAGTCCACCAGATTCCACCCATTTTGCGGTCTTCCTCTCGGCAGTCTCTGCATTGCGTTTTCCCCGGTGAGGCTTCCTCTTTTTTTTTGAGTCACTGACGCGAGGCATCGTTAACAATGGTAGGATGAATGTTGATGCGAGCAAGAGAGTTGATGCGTGCAACGATCGCCCTTGCCTTGAATTACCACAACAGCCCACAACAGAGGCGACATATAAAGGCTGAACTGTTGATGCCCCAAGAGCCCCAGAATTGGTCGCGATCTAGGGATTAGCACTGTTCTATCAGCAAGAACCGCTCACTCATAGTTCGCTTTTGCATCTGGTCAGTGGCCTGTTCCGACGTGTTCTCCATCTGCCAATGTGTTGACAACAAGCTATGTTCACTTAGGCAGTTTGCTGAGGGGCTAGGAAGTGTAGGAAAAGCAGTAGATTGGTAAGAAGCATGAAGCACAGCCATATCCTAGTCCGCTCTCTTGGTCCCCGCATCTTTGTTCTCTACACGTGTTTTCTTCATAGGGCGTGGACGAGGGCGTGGTCGTGATGGAGCACCTGCATCCTCAGGCTCTGCTGCTTCGGAGTCGGGCTGTTCTGCAGCCCGCTTTTTATTCGCATGTGGAGCAACCTTTCATTTGTGTCATCGTGATTATTCTGAGTGGTGATGGTATGTTATCAAGTCTCTTACCGGTCTTTCTGCGTTGTCGATGCTATTCACCTGAACGGCATCCTAATCGGTGTCCAATGTGAGCTGAAAGAAGGGAGATGTGCAATACGTATGTACCTGATAAATGCCCTGCCGAGCCTCACAGAAGGCGAGGTAACGCTTCCACCCACGATCTCGGTGTGCTTGAGTAACTTCAGCAGTAAATCCTGCCCACATAACATCGCGTTCAACATGCTTGAGATAGGGTCAGGTGAGAGGATACAAAGGAAGGGAAGTATACTTACCTTCCAGATTTGTTCTTGGCGGTGGTCCATCCCCTCATGATCGATGTAGCGGACGAGTCGGAGAGGCCAACGGAGGAACCAAAGTTTACGTAAGCGACCTAAAAAGTCGTACATTGAGGACTGTGAGTCGGTCCCTGCCAGGGATCGAAAGGGTGCGAGTTCCTTCAGGAACTCCTTTTGTTCTGCCAGGGCCATCTCGTCATAGTCTCCAGAGAGATTCAGATTCATCTTGGAGAAAAAGGTCCGTGAGATCGATCAATCACTTTCGGGTGCAATACGCGCCTTACCAGTGGGTGGGATTGGCCTTAAGATGGGTAGGGTCGTTTTACTTGGTTGTTTTCGTTGGTTGGGGAGAGGATGGCGGTTGAAAAAAAGAAGTTCGACGGTGGAGGGTGGCTGAACCTTGAATTGCTAGGCTTACAAATCATGATCGCACGTCTAAGTAATAAAAACAGGAACACAATTTATGCAATATTAAATCAGGAAGGTCTCTGACAATTGTAGTTGTTTCACCATTGTACTCCCAGTAATTTTCCCTTTCTGACAATATATATTTGACCCAGAAATGACCATCAGGAAGTAAAGGTCAGACGAAAACTTGGAAACCAAGGGATCCAACTGAGTTTCATATAGGAAACTCAACCTCCCCTCCGCCACCATGGGTCGCCCTCGTTTATACAACACACCTGAGGAGACCAAAGCTGCTAAGGCGGCCAGTAGCAAACGGAGCTATCAGAGGTTTGTATATTATTCTGTCTAAGTACAGGAGTTCATTGAAATCATGCTCGCAGACACCGAGATGAGATTAACGAGAAACGAAAGAAGAAATATCGTAAAACCAAGAAAAAGTAAGGCCTTGAATAACCTCATGGAAGTCCGCTTATATCAATCTAAGAAACACCAATGCTGAAAGCCCATGCTCCATTAAATCAAGACTCGGGTTCTGCGTAGAACGCTCTGAGTCCATTGCCTCTCGTTTAACGAAGCTCTGTCAGCCTGAGAGAGCCTCCTACCTTGATAAAATTTGCGCGACCTTTATGCGAGAAAAAACCATGGAATGCATCGAATCCCACATTGGAAAAGTCGACAAGCTTCAAGCATCAATTCGAAAATACGAAGATGCCGTTATATCTTTGTCGGGGATTGGGGCTGCTTACGAGGGTATCAAGAAGGTCTCCCAAGACGTTCGGGAGGTAGTTGGAGACCTAGAAGAGATTTCCTGTGCCGCCTTGCTGGGGGTTGACGAGGTGGAAAATATGTGGAATGCGCGTAAATTCTCGTATCAAGAAAAGTAGAAGTTTACAGCACGGAATAATCACAGTCAGCTGTACTCGCAGTCGTAGTGAACCACCTCTCCATCATCATCCTTCCCGTAGCTGGAATAACAACCGCATTGGTCATCGTCCGAATTATAGGGATCATAAGACATGTCGTCTAACGACCAGTCTAGGTGAGCCCACCTATCAGGTGCTCTTTCGAGTTCTTCGAGTTCCTCATTTTCCAGGAACCTCGCTTCAAGGTCAGCAGCCTGGGTGGCTTCTTCTGCGAGATAGTCCAGTGCCTGTGCGACAGCAATTGCCTGACTTTCTTCATCAGTAGTGATATCAGCATCCTCTGAATCTTCAGTACGACGTTCAGCAATGCTGGCAACAGCGCTGTCTTGTTGGCTACTAATTTCGAGGTGCCTGGCAAGTTGGTGCTGCATGGCGGCGTCGAGCCGAGCAACCAAAGATGGCACTGTTCAGGAAAATGATAATTTAGTAAAACTGGGCTTGAAGCATACAAGGTCAGTACCGTCTCCCTGGAAGTCGGCCGCCAAGCAAACGTTCAGCCCTAACGCTTGCATCGCGCGGATGATTGCGACGACAGTGTCCTCCTCGGTGGTAGTGGCAAGGCCTGATTGGTTCATGTTGGGATGTCGATCAAATGTTTTTCGATCACAAATGTTGATCAAATGTTGGCTTGGTTGCGTTGATCAGGTGGTCGCGTGGAGTCGCGTGGGTGGCAAATGAAACTGTACAGTTCATCGGATGTTGCCCGATGATGGCCCGATGTGATCGCAATCACATGCCCAACTTCCAAGTAATAAAAAACATGAACATAGTTTATGCAATAGTAAATCAGGAAGGTCTCTGACAAGTGTGATTATTGCACCGTTGAACTCCCAGAAAATTTACCTTTTCGATGATATATATTTGACCGAGAACTGAGCACCAGGCAATCTAGGATCACTACGTATGAGTGGAGAGCGATGAGGATCTATTGTACAGGAGTTTCACGGTTTCTAAAGTTCTTCAATCATTGCAGTGGTACATTTCTCAAAACTGAGGGCGACAAAAAATGATTGCTGGATGGGGGACAAGAATTACGTGTTAATTACCAGCTACGCCTGAGGCCTCAAGGTGACTTTGCGCCGTCGGGGAGGGGGGAGGGTTGTGTCCACAACCACATCCTCCTCATTTTCCCTACTCATCACCTGAAGATACCACTCTGGCGGAGGGTTTTCATCATCACCTTCGCCATTGTCAGAGCAAGATTCATTCCCGTTGTCGCTGTTGTTGCCGTCCTCACTGGCGTCGCTGTTGCTGCTTTGGTCATCAGGAGGGATGTCGCCAGATGCGGTGTTCTCAGGGAAAGTTAAATAACCAAGGCCCCATCGTGAGGCGTACTCCTGTAAAGAAAGCTTTTCTGCGGGGTTAGCGCAAGCCTCGAGGTTGGTAACCACCAACATGAAAGGACTCACCCGTTCGCGGCGGTCTTTCTCCAGGTTGAACTCATCGAACCAGGGAGTATCGCCCAGATGAATGGGCTCGACGCGAGGAATCACATCGTGAACACGGTCATAAAACTAGAAAAGAAGCTCCTTCGTTAGCTTCATTGTCATGAGATTCAAGAAATGAGCTCACCTGAACAGGGCCAATATCACTCGTGGGCCACCGATCTCGGAAAATTTTGTAGGCGTCGAAGAGGAGGAAGAGTTGCTGCTGGTATTTGGAGGCTTCCTTGTAATACTGTGCCACTTTCCGAAAGAAGCGGGAGTAGGCGTAGAGGCGAACGATGTATTGAATAAACGGAGAGGCTACGACCATGCTGGTGGTTCAGACGCTGGGGGTTTTTTTTTTCGAAGCAGATATCAAGGGTTTATATAGGTGAGGCCGCATGGCCACGCGGATGAAAAAAGGCTTCGCAGAAGCGCCTCTAGAGAAAGCTCACGCAGCGACTAAATATAGAGTGACCCTCCAGCGGAGATGATTGACAAATGATTGATTTTGAAAGGCAGATGATCAGCAAGCAGGAAGAGTACGAATTAATCTAACCAGGAAGGCCCGCCACCCAGACATCGCCTCTTCCGTCAAGGAGACTCCACCAGAGTTGAACCCCCAAAGAACAATCGCAATCCAAGCGAGAACCCAGAGTCCACAATCGTGTCCATTGGTCTGGAGAGATTGTACCTAGCCAGTGGTCAGATCGCATGTTATCGAGCGTAACTAGCTTACATTTGCTGGTTTCGCAATCCATCCTGTTGAAGGTATCTGTGGATGGTGTCCTTGATTTTTAGCGATTTGAACAAGTCGGGTGATGAGGAGGGAGATATCCTGCATGACGCGTGACGGGTCAGAATCAGAATGAGAGTCGTAATTCATGGAATAAAACTTTACCGGAATGTCTTGTCTCCATTCGTTTCGGCCAGCAAAGCTGTCGTACAGATAAACCTCACCACTCCTCACATGGGCCACGGCCAGAACCCAGTGTACCTGTCGAGGTCGATGGATTGGGATAATCCAGATATCCCTTTCCCAGTATCTGGTACTCCGTGTGTTTCTCCACACCTCTTGGTCGATGGCCTTGTAACGGATTTGGGACAAAGTGTGAGTTGAGAAGATGGCACATCGTTGGGCAGAATGGCGGTATGAGGGGTCCGCATAGAGAAGCTGTTGAAGTACCGCGGCACCACCGTTGATGCCAGTGTCGTTGAGGAGAGCCGTGGGTGAGTCGAACCTTTTCAGGTCCGCTTCACTAAACCAATCAGACCCATACTTGCGATTTACATATTTTGAGCCAGTAGGAGAAGGGAAACCGAGTAAAGCCAGGTAACGCAAGAAATGGAGATCGGTATGAATACCCTAAAAATTGTTGAGAACAAAATAATTACATCTAGGTGGCCGTTTCTCACCGGAAGTTCCCAAATTAACGATAAATCCTGACTGCCATAAACCATTATAGAGGTGTCGGTGTCTCCGTCTTCCGCATCATCCAACGACTGTATTTCTTCAGTGATAAGAATATCATCGGGTGCGTTTGAAGGTAAACACTCCTCAAACGATTCCTCAACATTCGACTCGGTGGGGTCGTCGACGTCGAAATTGTCATCGGAATGCGTGACAACAATCACCGTCTCGCTTGGACGTGGCCTGGAAGAGCTCTGCAGCTCATGGATCCATTTGAGGTTTGTCTGGGAATTTTCGACATGGGCATCATACCGGATGGAGGATGCCATGGGGGTTACCCACCTCGACTTCTGATGAAGGAGGCGATCACGATATTGGGAGAGAGGAATATTCAATGACGAATCTGCTTGATCGTCATCAGCTAGTGCACTTGTTCAGATAAGCCAGTGGATAAGTTACGTACAGAGTGGATTTTTTAACGCTAACTCCACTGCGCTGAGCTCCCTCCCGAACCAACGGCAGATATTGTCAGACTCCATCCCGAGCCGTCGCTGTTCTTCCATGCATCGGTCCAACTTCACCATCGCACGAATGCCTGCTCGGACATCCGAGTCCTCGAGCCAGGCCGGCGGTTTTTCATCAGACGGGGTGATCCACATGTCCTCCATAAGGGAAGAATTGTTCCGTAGCTCAGCTAATTTTGTTGGAAGAGGAAGTGGAAGCGGTATGTTCGAAACCGGATCGTAGAGATCTTCAAGCTTTTCGCAATATAGATTAAACTTTCTGATGGATTTCATCAGTGCCGGTTGCCGTTTGGCGATGGCCTTTCGTGTATGTTGATGAAGCTTGGTTCCTGGAGAGGTTTAAGTACAAGGGATGAATAGCTGGAGTAAAAAAGAACATACCGAGAGGGTTGCTTCGCCCGCCAACTGCCTGATCCAACCGATCCCACTCAAAAAAACTCCCAATTGCTCTTTTTCGGATGTTGACTTTTAAATCGCGCACCATAAGAAGAGTCCGAACAAAGTCCAGCCCGACTCCTTGGAGGTCGGGATAGGATTCTTGAATGTTGAGTGAAACGTAAAGCTCCTCGACCTTGTCAGATAAGTCGTCGTGCATCTCCTCCAATCCCTTGAGGATTTTCGTCGACTTTGACGGAGTTGAAGATTGGGAAAGCGTGGCTTTGGCCGTGCGGATGGCCTTTTCGACGGAATCGAGGTCTCCTTGTAGAGCTAGGACCGTATCCAGCTCTTTTTTAAGTCGCGCTGGGGCATCTGCATAAAGTTGAGTAATGTGAGTGACAAGGGTGGTAACCGTGACCGGAGGAAAATGCAGCCTACGTGAGCGCACCGACATCTGGGCCTCTTTTTGCAGATCCCATTGCCGCCGAAGTTCTTCATTAGAAACATCAATTGTCTTTAAAACTTGCTTGGCCTTTTGTCCCTGCTCGTTGACACCTTTTTTCAGCCGACGCTTAATCCAATCGCCCAGATCATCTCTCAAATCAAGGGCAATGGATGATAATTGTCGATCAGTGAGCCAGGTACGTCGGGCTCTCTGTGAATTATGCAATCAGCAGAACTCAACATGCGAAGAGAAAGAAAGGAACGTACGGATGATGTCCGTACTACTCCTACTAATTTCCTCAATCGCGACCATATCCTCTCAACACCTTCGCCGTCTGTGAGACCAAGACCACGACATAAGCGGGGATTGTATGCCAATTGACATGCCCACTGGTGCCCGTATGCATGCATGGCGGTTGTGACAAACAGGATTCGATTAGCGAGTCCAGGAGGAAGGATATCAAACTGAATAAAATTTAGCATTTAAATTTTGTTAAATTTGTTCTCATGTGCTTACTTTCTGAACACTGCGGTCAAGAACGCACCCAACGTCGTAGAGAACTGAGAGTGTTGCATGTTTTGGAACATGTTTGAAGATCCATAAAATCAGAGCGATTGCAAATTTTTGTTGTTCTCCTGGCGTGTTGATGTTGGCGAAGAACAGCGGAATGTCGTGGCGGCATACCAAGGACATCCAACCATGGTCGTCGTAGCGAGCGTCACCGGAGGCGGCTTTTTTCTTGTCCCCATTCGCGGCCTCATAGGCATCCTCGCAGTCATCGATTGCCTCGTCTGGGACATTTGGTGTTCTGGGTTTGGGAGGTGACTTTCGTGCACGGGCAATGATTTCTCCCGCCTCATCAACGAAGGATTGTGGTATGATGTGCTTTGGGTCGTGGAAAGGAATGCTTGATCCTCCAGAAACCAGATGTCGATGATGGAAGTTGCCATCAGTGCAGATTTGAAAATCACCACCGCTGACGAACTAATTAGTAAAAAATATCCCGGAGAAAAAAATTATACGCACTCTTCGAGTGGTCGTCCAAAACTCGAGCCACCAAAACAGGCAGGACACAGCTGCCGCAAAAGGCGTGAACACTCCACAAGATCCTGATCATCCTCTCCCACCCGTGAAGTCTTCACATCGGCCGTTTTCTGGTCATCCTCTCCCACCTCCTCTCCCAGCAGTGACATCTTCACGTCGCCTGTTTCCCAGAGTGTCTGGTCAGACGCCGTAAGTGCAACCTCAACCTTCCCTTCAACCAACACATGGAGACAATCCAACCACTGCGCTGCATACCCCAAACCATGACGGAAAGGTTCACGAATTTTCTCGCCCTGTCAAATCACAATTTACTAACGATGAGCCTGTGGTGAGACGCCAATTTGCTTACCTGGCTGTTGAGGAAATAGAATCCACGTCTCGTATAAAAGGTATTGAGAGCAGCTGCCATGGCGTTGACAGCATCACATGCTCGTTCAAAAAGAGCCGCGTAGAAGTCCAGCAGATCGATTGAGAAGGCCATGCGAATTTGGTCTGGTGCTGTGGGAAAGAGGCCATTCCGTACAAGAACCTGGCTCACCGAGCGGCAGGAACAGGTGACGACAGTGATGGTCTTGAAATCTAGGATAAGTATGCGCATGTCAGAATCACCCATTACCCAAGTCAATAAAAAATAAAACATACGATCAAAGTAGAGGCAAGTGACATTGGTGGTTTTCATGTTCAATGAACAGCAAAGCCCTCGTAGTTCTGAATCAATGGGTTGAATGGTGGCTCCCACAGAAGCAGTTGTATAGGCCAATAGATCATCGACAAGAAGTGGAAGGGTAGCCTTCCACTTCTCGTAAAGGATTGTCGTTGCTTGGTTTGGAGTGACGCGCTTCTTCTTCAACCCCTGGCCCTCTTCTGGAATGTTGCCTGTAGAATCTTTGGCAGAATGGGTGGATTCCGTCTCGACAAAGTCATCATCGGCCCCCGCAAAATCCTCCCAGTTGCCAGTTTGGTCGAATAGCTCCGGTCCAGATGATCCCTCCTCGAAACGGGGCTCTTCCTGGTGTACACCGCTATCCACCAACTCAGGCGCTTCCTCGGGTATCAAGGGGAGCTCAGTGGCATAGAGGGCCGCAATTTCTGCTTCAAGACGTTTCCTTTTGCGTGCAGCGTTAAATGTCGTGCTTGTCATAACCTGCGTTTTTCGTTTCGGTGGTCGCTTTTTCTCAGGAGTTTCAAAGTGAGTTCCGAATCCACGAGAGGTTGCAGGTTGGCGACTGCGATCCTGTGAGACATCCATGGTGGCTGGTTAACCACTTGGAATATAGTGAGCAGTCGCGGTTGTGGGAATGAGCGAAGAGTACAGCCTGGTGGAAAAAAATTGCAAAGTTCCTTGAGATTTGATCGGGTACAAATCCTGGCAAAGCATCTGTGGGCGATGCGACGAGGCTCTCCGAGAGGGTTTTTATTTATAGCACGGGCACCATCCCGTAGAGAGCTATCTGGGAGGGATGGTATGAGGCTCTCTGGGAGGGTTTCTATTTATAACTCAGGGACCAATCTCGGGAGGGGGGGCCTGTTAGGTGGGGTTCTCACCGACAAAACAATGGGCCTAACAGGGCCTATATCTATTTATAAAGTGATGCCAAAGGTGAGGGCCACTGTCTGTGAAGAAGAGCTGTGTACCATTATTATCAACTGGTGCTGTGGACATGGCTGAGAATTCGCCACAATTGCAGGGGCATCGATCCTTGACTGGCTTTTTAAAAGCATACGCCGCCCGATCCTCGGTCTGAGATATGTGTGGCGCATCTGTCAAGTGACGCAAGTCGATGTACTTGTCAAGTCGGCGAGCAATCATGCAGGTGCCAGAAGGTACGGGCCGTGGACCGTGAACAAGAATAAATCTCCCCGGGACGAAAGCAAGTCGGAAATGGGAACTCTGCCTGTCCTCGAGGTTAACTAGATGGGAAAAAAGAAGGCGTGCGTGGACAGGTATCTATCGACCATGCGCAGTCTCATGATCCAAAACGAGACACCCGCCTAGGCGCTCGCATTGTTGTCCCTGCAGTCCGAAACGAACCAGCGGGATCCTTGATAATTGAGAAACGAGTGCAAGAAAAGCATCCTGACATTCCTCCTCTTCGCATTCATTTAGTTCGTCGATAACAATTATTGAAGAGGCATGTGCTGTGGGGAGGCGTTTGATAGGAATAATGATAAGGTTTGGCAACTGCATGGCAGGGGATCCCATTGGACGAGCTGGATCATCCATCGTCACCGCTTGCTCGACGTTTCGGTCGCGCAACCGGGGACGGCTGTGGCGAGTTGATACGCGAGGGTCGAGAACCACTGGTCCACTCATCGCATCTAACCAACCACATCTGGCCGGAAGAAGAAGAAGCAAGCGTACGGTTGACGATTTTCTCCTTGCAGCTGTTGTACGATAGTCTGCATAAACGCCGTCTTTCCGACTGTTCTGCGACCCCGGAATAAGAATACAGATCGGCATGGCTTCGGCGCTTCGATCCAGCGCCTGACGATCTCCTTCTTATTCTTGCATTTCCAGGCGGCACATCTGGGATTTGTACAGCAGAGTCGTGTAGGGCCCCATGAGAAACAAATATATTGGCTTGCATGTCTGGAATTCCTTAGTTGTCTGACGGTAATAGAAAACATCGAGGCATACCGCTCTCGCCTGGCAAATTGAAAAAAATTATAAATCATGTCCGTTCAAAACGTTTCCACCGCGCATCTATCCCTGTAATGATGTCTAGAGGTAGGTTTAGGTGTTCTGCGGAATCTGCATTAGTTAAGCGCCCATGAGAATGCGAGAGACGAACTGAGTGTCAGATCAAGCATCAGGCTTCCCTGCGACTTGCGAGTAACCTGCAGGCCGCAATATATCTACGGAGAGAGTCAAAGGGTGAGTGTCGACGGGAGGGAGTAGGATGAACAGGAAAATCTTATAAGGGCAAGTATGTCCGGCTCAGTTCTCGAGCAAGTGATAATACCCTCACGAGTACAACTGTACTCAGTTTCTCGAGCTCGCTTATTTTTGGTTTGTCGTTTTGATAGGGTCCACGTCTATTGAGCTTTAAACTTTGCAAGAGCCTGTGATCCCGTTGACCAAGGTCCAACCCAAGCGTAAGGGGAGATAGTGGAATCCCAGGAGAGGCTCGGATGCACTCGCCTAGGTCTTTATACTCTCTCGAGCTCGTCCATATTGAGCAGGGGAAAGGGTGGGCCTATTTCGCCGGACGGGGAGCGGCTGTACGAGTGACGAAAATCCTGAGCAATGTTGTTCAGAATGAGTTTCTTTCTGTGGACTCGCTCAACAACAATACCCTCGTTCCTACCCCGAGCGATACCGTCTGCTGCGCCCTTTGTCGGTGCCTCTTTCTTTTGCAAGATAACCGCACCTTCATTGTTTGCGATTCCGTCAAAAGAAAAAGAAAACTGGGATGTTCAATACCGAACTGTGCTCATTAATATGGAGTCGATATGGATCTAAGAATTAATTGCTTTCACAGTGCAAGCAAAGAATCCCTCAGGATCGTCCCAGTGAACCTGAAAGGCATTTGGTTATTGACGGCAAATGTCCACGATCTCAAAACTCACGAAATGATTACCGCCTGCGATCTCGAGAAATCTGATGGGCCGAACTTTATGTTCGAGCTTCAGATGTTCGTTATACTGCCTCTCCGTCTCTATCATACCCCAGAGACAGTACCATGACGCCTTCGGGCAATATATGTGCACTACTTCCAGGTGGGGGAGGACTTCGCTCGTAAGCTTCTCGTCGAATAGACTTTTCTGGGCCATGATTTTGAGCACAGGCTGCATTTGGAAAAACATCGGGAATTCTGTCCTCCCAGCTGCGACCGGGTCGAAGTTGAGAGCAGTTTCTGCTTCTGTCATGTTATCAACGGATGCCCTGCTACCGCGTGTATCAAAATTAAGGCCGCTGATAGAGCGAGATCCGAGGTCAGGATGTTCATAGTATCCCAACACCAAATATTTGAAGTTGTCAACAGCAGATTCTGGCGTAAGGAACTTGGGGTCCGCGAGGGCGTTGTAGGGAGCCGCTGGCCGGTCGTACCCAAAAGCGAGGAAAGGGGGGTCTGCATGAGACGAGCACTCAGCATCA
>KN831778.1:0-255589 GCA_000827355.1 Hebeloma cylindrosporum | reverse complement strand
CCCGGGACGAAAGCAAGTCGGAAATGGGAACTCTGCCTGTCCTCGAGGTTATCTAGATGGGAAAAAAGAAGGCGTGCGTGGACAGGTATCTAGCGACCATGCGCATTCTCATGATCCAAAACGAGACACCCGTCTAGGCGCTCGCATTGTTGTCCCTGCAGTCCGAAACGAACCAGATCGTAACAGTAGGATCCTTGATAATTGAGAAATGAGTACAAGAAAAGCATCCTGACATTCCTCCTCTTCGCATTCATTAAGTTCGTCGATAACAATTATTGGAGAGGGATGTCCTGTGGGGAGGCGTCTGATAGGAATAATGATAAGGTTTGGCAACTGCATGGCGGGGGATCCCATTGGGCGAGCTGGATCATCCATCGTCATCGCTTGCTCGACATTTCGGTCGCGCAACCGGGGACGGCTGTGGCGAGTTGATACGCAAGGGTCGAGAACCACTGGTCCACTTATCGCATCCAACCAACCACATCTGGCCGGAAGAAGAAGAAGCAAGCGTACGGTTGGCGATTTTCCGCTTGTAGCTGTTGTACGACAGTCTGCAAAAACGCCGACTTTCCGACTGTTCCAGTGCGACCCCGGATTAAGACCACAGAACTGCATAGATTCGGTTCTTCGATCCAGCGCTTGATGATCTCCTTCTTGCATTTCCCCAGAGCGCATTTGGGGCGTGGATCTTGTTCGTGTAGGCCTCATGAGAAAAAAGTAAATTGCTTGGCTTGCATGTCTGGAATTCCTTAGTTGTCAGACCGTAATAAAAAATATCGAGACATACCACTCTCGCCTGACACATTGAAAAAATTATAAATCCCATGTCTGTTCAAAACGTTTCCATCACGAATCTATCCGTGAAGTGATGGCTAGAGGTAGATTTGATGTTCTGCGGAATCTGCATTTTTTAAGCGCCCATGAGAATGCGAGAGACGAACTGACTGTAAGGTCAAGCTTCCCTGGGACTTGCGAGCAATCTGCAGGCCGTAATATATCTACGGAGAGTCGAAGAGCGATTGTCGACGGGAACGAGTAGACTGAGCTGCCAAATTTATAAGGGTAGCTATGTCGATTACCCAGCTGTGGAACAAGTGATACTCTCACGAGTAGAGTTGTACTCGGTTTCTCAAGATCGCTTATATTTGGCTTGTCCTTTTGATAGAGTTCACGTCTATGGAGCTTCAAACTTTCCAAGAACCTGTGATCTAGGTCGGGCCTCATTCGAGCAGTCCGGGAATTGGCAATCAGCCGAATCCAAGCATACTTGGTAACTCCCGTCGACCAGCTCGAGCGGCTGTCCCACACAAGGGTAAGTGTGGATAGCGCAAATCCAAGAGAGGCTCGGATGCACTCGCCTAGGTCTCTATACTCGCTCGAGCTCGCCCATATTGAGCCGGGGAAAGGGTGGGCCTATTTCTCCACATGGGGAGCCGCTGTATGGGCGAGGAAAATCCTGTTCAGAATGCGTTTCTTTCTGTGGACTCGCTCAACGACAATACCTCGTTCCTACCCCAGGCGATTTGTTGCGCCCTTTGTCGGTGCCCCTTTTTTGGAAGATAACCGCGGCAGGAAATCAGAGATATCTAATAAATTCATTGTTTGCGATTCATTAAAAAATGAAAACTGGGATGATCAATACCGAGCTGTTCTCATTACTATTGAGTTGATATGGAGCTAAGAATTAATGGCTTTCACGGTGCAAGCAAAGAATCCCTCGGGATCGTCCCAGTGAACCTGGAAAGGCATTTGATTATTGACGGCAAATGTCCACGATCTCAAAACTCACGAAATGATTGCCGCTTGCGATCTCGAGAAACTGGATGGGCCGGACTTTATGTTCGAGTTTCAGGTGTTTTTTGTACTGCCTCTCCGTCTCTATCATACCCCAGAGACAATACCACGGCGACTTCGCGCAACATAGATACGCTATCTCCAGCTTGGGTAGGACTTCGCTCGTAACCTTCTCGTCAAATAGACATGTCTGAGTCAGCATATTGAGCACAGGCTGCATCTGGATAAACATAGGGAATTCCGTCCTCGCAGCTGCGATTGGGTCGAAGTTGACAGCCATTTCCTCTGCGGTCATGTTATCCACTGAAGGCCGGCTACCACGTTTATCAACATTAAGGCCGTCGATAGAGCGAGATGCGAGGTCAGGATGTTCATAGTATCCCGATACCCCGTATTTGAAGTTTTCGATTGCAGCTTCTGGGGTAACGTCCGCAAAGGAGTTGTAGGCCACTGGTGGCCGTTCATACCCAAAGCCGATACCAGAAGGGTCTGCAGGAGACTTAGAAATGAAAACACTGCGTGCTCATCAATGTACACACCATATAGAATTAGTTGCCTGAGATAAGGTTCAAGGCGTTGGTAAGCTTCATTCCCGACGACGTCTTGGTACCCAAGGATCGAAAGAGCCGTCACATTGCCCATCGACCACCCCATGAGAACGAATCCACCAGACTTGCGATCGGCCGTGATCTTCGGAATATTGTGGGTGTCAATGAACCAGAGGAGAAAATGCTTGACTTCGAGCGCGAGACGCTCCATAAATGATTTATCGCCAGCCTGGAGATCCTTGAGATTTTCATCGCTATACTTGGTCGACCCCGCGTAATCGCGACGGTTGAGAATCACCAAGCGAATATTATGTGCAGCTCCGAGCGGTAGAAGTTTATGGAAGGTATCTACATAAACAATATCTCATCTGTCTCGGAGAAGGGAACAGAAACTTACTTCCGGTAAAGGCTGAACCATGGAATATAACCAAAGTTGTATAGTCTTCGCTGGACTTTATAGGACCACTGTCTGTGAAGAAGAGCTGGGTGCCGTTGTTGTCAACTGGTGCATTGGGCATGGCTGAGAATACTTAGGCCACAATCGGGTGGGGACGCCATCTTTTAAAACCATAGGCAGGCCGATCCTCGGTGTAGCGCATCTAAGTCCATGTCCTTGCATGCCAGAAAACTCTTTGACTGGAGCCCGGGAGCGGCGAGCCATGGTGGATCTAAGGTAAAGCTGCATCACGAGTCTCGGCCCGTTGTCAAGAAAATGACCATATTCAGAAATAAGTAGTTCGTTTGTTCGTTTACCTCGAAAATGTTCAACGGCTGAAGTGGAAAAAATATGTCTGGTCATGGTCAAGGACCTTCAACCTCGAAGTCTCCGAGTGGATCAGGTATTCCGGGATATTTATTGCTAAGATTCTGCTGAACACCTACATTACTTCAGGCTCCCAAAATCCACGATCGCACCTCTCATCTGATCCAAGATGGAGGCAAGGTGCCTCAAATCCAGCTCGCTCTGCTAATGCCACTGGTAACACGGATACCTCTCACCCAAGCTCTTCGACAGGCATCGGAAGTCTTCCGCCTCGACCAACAACGGTAGCGAAGGAACTTAGTCCAAGGACTGCGAAACCAAACTATGGCTATTATCGCGATTCGACGCTTTCATCCTCCATGCACATCCCACCTAGGCAGGCAATTCCGGGCCCGACACCAAATAATGCGCCGCTCAAAGTTACCGCGACAAAGACCTCATCGAAGCCGTCTCTCGCCTCTAAATCTGCTGGATCAACACGAGCAGACGATGGCACTAGCGGTGGCGGCGGTGGAATTGGAGGTACAGAGTCCTTGAGCCAGGCAACCCCATCCCGTCCACGATTCCAGCCAGTAAGCCGTTACGATGTATAACGTATATGAAAGAGTTTGGAATTGAATTCGGTTTTGATATTTGCAGCCCAAGGTGGCGGGACGGCCTGGCGATGCACGAGTTTCTCCGGCAAGTGGGAGGATAGTGTCTATGGATTCCATATCGCGAGCTGGACTGGCAACCACAAGCAACGCTGTAGCCTCTAAATCCATGGCGAGACACGCTCCTCGTGTCAGTTTAAGCTCCTCCTCGAGTGCCATTCCACCTTCTCCAGAGACCCGAAACCGTCACTCAGTAAGCCCGTTGAACGATAGCACTCCCTTTGAAGTCCCTTTCTGACTACCATTAACAGCAAAATCCATTGAGCAGGTATGCTTTGAGTACAAGGAATCCCGGTAATTTTGTCTGTTTTTGCGCACAAAATATCCTCGTGTGACGTTTGGCATTCAGGCAATGGATCTGTAAAAACTACAACGTCGTCTACGTTCGCATCCAAATCCAGCAGATCGACCGCGAATGCACAAATCTCGCAGGCGACGCGCCCTCAAGTTAAATCTACTCCGGTATGTTCATAACCATCCGACCTCACTGTCACCCACTCTGATTCAAATACGCGACTCTAGCAAAAATCATTGAACAGATCCGCCCCTCGTGTCTCACTACCTCAATCAATCAGCGCCTACTCAAATACCACACCTTCCAAGTCTTCCAAACCTTTAGGGCCCCTCTGGCAAGAACAGGACGCCGAATTCGAACATTTCCTCGAGCTCAAAAAGCGCGATAGGGACGGGCGTATGATAACTGCTTCCAAGCGAATTACATCTGCCCCCGGCGGACGTCGAGGAATCGGTGCAGCTCGGTCGGATGTCACAGCGACGCTGAGTGTCGACGATCCGGATCGCACGACGGCACAGATAGCCCCAAATCTGAAGTTACACGTTGATGGAGAGCCAGCGGCTCCGGACGAGATCGAGGACGAAGATGCACCGAGATATAGGCCACAGGCAAGGGCAATGCTGGGCAAGAAAATTCCAAGGTTCTTATCCAATGCTGGATCTTATTTTTTTTACCTGCATCGTTCTGATCTATCTTATATTCTTTTTTTCAGGAATCCATCACAGTTCGCGGTGAAATCTAGTGCAGCTCGTAAAGTCGAATATGTGGACACCTCGTCAGAGAGTTCGTCCGACTCTGACGACACTATGACGAGCGGGTCTGACAAGACAGATGGCCCAGAACCGCATGAAGAAAGTGGAATCGACGATAGCGATGCAGAGCAGCTGGATACTGCAGATGATGATGGGGACGTCGTAATGGGCGATGTACTAGAGGCACCACCAAAATTCCGGGCACCAGAGATCATCCCGTTGGATCGAGACAATACTGCACCACCAGCAGCACCAGGACAGGGTCCCACAGAACCCTCAGACCGACTCGTAGCTGCCGTCGAAGCGCTCACAATTTCATCCATCCGCATGCAACAAACCTCCCAATTGCCATTCCTGCTCCGGAACCTCCGCTTTGGCTTCTTGCTCCGGTGTCGCCGACTGCAAGTTCCCGTATACAGTGATGGCCGGGATCTATTCTTCTCGGTGCATTACAGCTACCTCGATGACGCGGTGTATCAAGTCGATGGGCTGTCGGTGTGGTTATGTCCTCTATGCAATCTTTTGGGTAGACTCAAGACAAGGGAAATGCTGGATTGTCATCTCCATTGGGATCATCCTGAGGTGTATTTTGAATGGAAAAATATCGACGAGACCCCAGTACGTGACGTCCTTTCTGGGGTTGCATCTCCTGAACAATCCTCTTTCTCTTTCTAGGAGAAGGAATCTTGGCAACTTCAGATCTTAATTCCTGAACTTCTAGGAGGAAACGGCGATGAAGAAACAGACGCTCGGTATGTATCTAATGTCAGTCCCTTCTCTTCTTTAACAAACATCTGCTACAGTGCGATTTCTCCGCCAACTCAAAAGTCAGACGACCAACCGAATTCCATGGAAGTACAAGCCGGCACACAGAATGTTTTGCAAACGCCAAGCAACCGAAGTTTTTCAAGCCCTTTCCCCTCTGTTTCCCTATCTCCGCCCTCCGTGCGTCGTGAAATAGTACCACCAGGGACGCCCAGAACACCGACGATCCGTACCACGAAAGTCGAGTCCAAGCGCGAAGATTGGGCTTCCATTGAATCAGCTACAACCATCTCGTCTCGGGGTCGTTCCTCCACTGCTGATGGTTCTACCGCAACTGCTACTACATCAAATAACCACTCTATATCTACATCAGCCAGATCTCAACCCCCCACCTCCGCCAACAGAAGTGGCTGCCACCCCGACCCGCCACCCGCTGACAACCCCCTCGGCCCAGCAGCTCAGCCTCCGTACCTACCCGCAGAATCAGAATACGGTGGCCCGACTGTGTATTATTCCTGCCGTCCTTCGGGTCCGTGTTTGTTCGATCTTCTTGGAACGCTCCCAATGGAGCCGTATGGAATTTTGGATTGGCAGATCTTGGATGTAGAAGATGAGATTTACGAGTGTGATGATGTGAGAGAGGAGTACAAGGTGATGCATGCGCTCTGGGCGAGATGGATATTCTTGAATAAGTGAGTTTTGTGAGACTTTGGATGCGATGTTTGCATCGTGTTGCTTTTTATGGTTTTTCTGACGGGTTGCTGTTGTAGAAATAAATTGATCTCGAATTACCTCAAAGGCGTCATTGCTTTTGTGGATGATTATTGGAGGATGATACACCGCGCTGCTGGATGGAGTGCATTGCGTTACTGGTGCTGGGTGAGTGGTATTTGTGTTTTTGCATTCAATTCATGGTTGCTGACGATACTTTCTCAAAAAAATCTAACCACGTTTTAGATGCTGGCGGCGAATAAGATACTCATTGGTCGCGAAGTTGCGAAAGTTTTGCTCCATTATGAAGAACTGACTGGAATGGCGTCCTGGTGTGATGATGTGTAGATTGTTTTCTTGAATTTCGGCCTTGCGCTGCGTATATATCCCACCCACTGTTTTCCCTGCTTGTATGTTGTTCTTTGCTATACCTAGACTTATGTATCCATATGTACGTCGAAATGTTTTTCTCGTCGGCCAACGTTCAGCGCTCAGCAACAATCGCCAGTCGGTGTTATAGATATCATATTATAATAAATTTTTAAGTGTATCTGGTGGCAGGTGTGTCTACAACCTAAGACTGACCAACTTCCTCCCTCTTGCTCTCTCAACATCGTCTTTACCAACCAACCCACGACCTTTACTCATCTTCTTTCCCTTACCACCAATCCCATCCCCCATGGCAGTCGGTGCATGCCCAGCTTGCAACATCCGGAACGCAGCCTTGATCACATTCAGCCTATTCCTGCTGCCCCACACCTTCGCACTGATATCTTTCATCCCCGCCGCACGAAGGATCTGATGCAAGAACGGATGACACCTCAACCCAAACCCAACCGGACGCGGGCGCAAAATAACCTGCGTCGCACCCAGTTTCCCCGAGAGCTCCGACCAAATCGTGCGCTTCTCGAACCGCTCCACCCAATCCATATTCCGCACCGCCGCCAACCTCGCCTTCTTCAACGCGATCATGCCGTTCTCGTGCTTCCCCTCGCCCATCCCAATAAGCCCATTCCCGTCCCCGACGAGCACCATAAACGCGATGCGGCGGATTTTACCCTTCCCTGTTTGTTGTACCACGGAACGGCGCATCAAAATCGACTGGTGCAGGTTTTGGTAGTATTTTGATGGCACGGGCATGGCTCTGAGCATCTCGTCCGCCTCGGCGTTTTCGTTGGCCTCGATCTCGTCCTCTTCGATAAGGTCATCTCCTCGTTCTTCAGAGTAGTTGTGGAATACGGAGCGGTGGTTCCGAACGATGATTTGTCCACCGTGGCTTCTGTCAGTGGCGGGGATGTCGACAACGTCGCGTTGATCGAGCAACGCGTCGGGGGTCATTAGGTCAGGGAAAGGGACTCGAGTGAAGCCGCGTCCTAGATAAAAAAGCAAGAGTTTAGAAAATGATAAAATTTGTGTGGCGCCGAACGCACTTCGTAACATATCTTCGGTTATGTGCCATGGACCTTCTGTGGTATTGTCAAGCACCTGGGCAACAACCCCAGGGTCTATGTACTCGACGCTGTCTTTTGCCTTGACCGAATCCCGGCTTGGAGGCAACATCTTGATACCGCGACGCAGGAAAAACTCGAGGACCTGGACGAGGTTTGATACATCCGGTTTCCCCTTCTCGTACAGGATGAAACGGCGCTCGAACTCTTCCATCTCCTTCATTTCCAGAGTGCCCAAACAGTTGAGAACCATATTTGTTTCGAGGAGAGATACTAGGTACTCGAATTGGGATTGACCTGGTGAAATATTAGCTTTTGAAAAATGATGGATGTGGAGGGAAACGTACCCCGAGATGCAAGAGCTGCCTGAGCTACTTTGTCCGACCATGCATCAAGGTATGCGTTTGCATCGAAGGGTTCGAGGGTGTGGGTTGGTAATGGTCCAGGTGCTACACAACGTCTATGAGCAAGAAGACACCATACAAAGGGTATATTGCATCACCTTCTGACGCTACAGATTCCAGTGACGCTTCCGCTGCAACGAATTCCGGTGATGAGCCTTCAGTTGTTGCATATTCCAGTGAGGCTTTTGGTGGTACAGATTCTGATGAGAGTTCAGCTGCTGCAACATCCGGCGAGACTTCAGCTTCTACAGATTGAGGAGTTAGGTCTAGAAAATCAGCCGACGTGGTTGCTTACCAGGTCGTTTTTCCTGATGCCGTGTCGTCCGAGATGGCTTTGAAGCTGTCATAAATGAGAAGAGACCACCAAGCGTAAGTCGAAGAACATACTTTCAATTTCTTTCAGCAACTCCGTTAACTCCTCCTCCTCCTCCCCGCCAAAGAATGTATCGGGCACACTTTGGATTTTCTTCCTTTTGCTAACGGCGCCAGTCGAGCGGAATTTGCGGCATGCGGTGGTAGAAATGGACCTATTGACGGCACATTTAAATGGAGATGAGCTCTGTACGCGAATTGTGCGCGACGCGAGCAGCAGCCTGTTCATGAGAGCACACCGCAAAAAGTTTTGTGTCAAGCCGGAAGCACTCGTCCAGCGAGAAGAAAATAGCCAAAAAAGGAAACTCTTCACTTTCTCTTCGACTACTCACAGGAACTGCTCTTTTTCATGGGACTCGCGCCAGTGTTCTCGTACGATTGCCGGAATGTCCGTGTCTTATCTGACCTATATATGGATCTCTCGTGATTGTTGCCTTGGAGGTGGACGGTAAGTAACTCTGCGTCTGCATAGCCTCGGGCCTGTCATCTTACTCTCTATGCCAGACGCAACACATGGCAAACATCTCAATCGAGCACGAACAGTTCTCGACCTACACCGTAACAAAGAGGCAGGTTTTACCAATGACCAGCCAGAAACAAGCGAACCAACGCAAACCTGTCCTGGCTGCAAACGACCAGCAGCCGGAAGGAAAGGCGGACTTGTCATAGCATGCGGGTGAGCATCACAAATTACTGCCCAGTATTCCTAATTTATATATTCTCTTTCATCTTCGGCAGAAATTCCTTCTATCACATCGATTGCTACAAGTGCAAGAAATGCGACGAGTCAATAGAAATCAACGACCGCGTATTCCTCGACTATGACGGGGTACCACTCTGCGAACACTGTTTCCATAAATGCACCTCCTGCAAACTCTCCATCTCCGACTCCAAGATCGTTTATGTGAACAACAGCTCATACTATCACTCCCACTGTTTCAAGTGCAAAACGTGCACCCACATGCTGGACGAGAAGCGGTTCGCGAAAACAAAGAATTCGATCTATTGCACCGACTGCTATCAGAAACGGATGGCGAAAGCGAAGAGGAAGGCGGAGAAGAAAACGGAAAGAGAAAAACTGGTTTATGATGGAATCACATCTCCCCGAACATAGGGAACAATTCTGGAAACAGAAAGGCGAATATAATCTTCTCCCAGTTGTATTTATCTTATTTATTCGACACCACAATGTATGTATGTACAACCATCCAGGCAATGACACAGACTACATCATATCAACAACGAGCCACTTTCAAAGCAGTTAGTAGGAGGTAATATATACGAGCAAGTAAGTATACTATATGACAAGCCGCAAGTATCACGCCATTCACTCTGCCTCCCTCAAAATCGGTCTCTCAAACGCACTCGCATCCTCGTCCTCCTCAAGATCAATGTCCAATTCATCCTCCGCATGCTTCTGTATAATAAACGCTCTTAACCGCGCAAGGGTCTCCTCCATGTCGCCTTCCTCCTTGGACTTTCGTTGCAACCCATATTCGTATTCCCCAGTGGGTAAAATAGGTTCTTGAGGATTCCAATCAATGTTCTTTCCCCTCCAACCGCCCCGGATATAGACGAAGTTGAGGAATGCTCGCCAGAGTGGGTCGAGCGATAGCACGACAGGGTCGCCGATGACGATGAGGAGCGCTTGGGCTCGGGTAAGAGCAACTGGAGAAGGGCTTCGTTAGAATTTCGGCAATTGGAATATCGCACGGGGACTTGCCATTCATCCGATTCTTGTTCGCCACAAATCCAAGCGACCTTCTGATGTCCGAAGTGATGAAATCTTTGTTACTTCTCACCGTCGATATGATGATGACCCGTCGTTCCTAAGAAAAAGAGTCAGTATGCAGTAGGCGACCGTGAAAGCGACTCTTGAAAATCGCACTTGGCCCTGGAACTCTTCCACACTTCCAACCTTGATCTCACGGAATTTGGGCTCCTTGTAAAGGAGATCCAAAATCTTACACCTCTGCGCATGATACGGTGTGATCACCCCTATGTGTTCTCCCCCTGAAAAAAAAAAAAAAAAAAAAGTAAGAAAAAAACCATCAGCACCTACATTCCCAACCCCCATTGGAAAACTCACTGATTCCATTCTTCCTATTCTCAATGAGCGACGCCACGTACTTCTTCACTTGCGTCGCCTCGACGATATTGAAGAAGGAAGGCGAACTCGCCTCTCTCTCGTCTTTTCCAGCGATCCCATGGAATATAATCGGGAAGTTCCTCTTCGGCAGTTCATCATACCCGTCCAAGGAGTGGATCAGTGCCCTGTCACCGCAAGCCTTGAGCTCAGATTTGTAGAACTCCTCGTTCGAGAACTGGAGAATGTCAGGATGAGACCTGAAATTCTTGACCAACTTGACGATGCTGAGAAAGGTATTTGAGCTTCGTATTCCGAAAAAAAAAATGAATCAAGCGGACATACGTGATACCCCTTCCAGTCTCCAGGTTATAAATCTCCCTCTCCATAATCCTCGACAGATAACTCGTCTTCAACCCCAACGAGCTCGCCAAATTCGAATGACATATCGGCCCAAGCTGCTGATTGTCACCAGCAAGCACCACATTCGTCTTGCTATCAGCAATACTCAAAATCGGCACCATCACCTCCGGCTCCTTCCCCTGCCCGGCCTCATCAATAAAGATATGCGTAAAATGCCCCCGCTTCAGCCCCAAACCCGCTGGGACACCCGCAGACAGACATGTCGACACCACGACGCGGTATTTTGCCAACAGCTCCGCAGTCGGCATCGCGAACACTTCGTTGTCATTCATCATCGAGAATGCGCGCAGGGGTTTAGGCACCTCCTCGATCCTCCGACTTAATGCGTTCAGACGGAACACTTCGCTCCTTCCGCGTGAGCTCAACTTCATGGTGATGGTGTCCGCAGCGGAGTTGTTCGGTGCACAGGCCAGAATGCAGACGTTAGGATCGCGGTCGAGAAGCTGTTGCATCGCTTCGACGATGGTGACAGTCTTGCCAGTTCCGGGACTAGGATACAAAAACTGAATCTTTTTTTTAAAAAATGAAAAAGACTCATTCGAACTTACGGTCCAAACACCACGAATGGCACACTGCCCGGCTTCTGATTCACAATAGCCGCAACAGTCTCCATCTGTTCCTCATCCTCTCCAATCGGCCGATCAAACGGCGAGATATCATCGATCATACTCTGCGAAACCCGGTGAACGCCCGCAATATGGGCTGGAGAAGGGAACAAGAACCGGGCGGGCTTGAATTTATTCACCAGGGCCTGGTGCATTCGCCGAAACGGAAGCCTGTTCAGAACGAATCGCACATCGAACTTGGTTCCTCGGTATGTGCTGAAATCGTTCCCGAACCGCAGGCTGACGTAGTTCTCGTACACCTGATGGACACGTCCTTCGTACCATTTTCGCGTATTGAGGGTGTCTGCAGACTCCGACCGGCTGACGAGAATGAAATCGCCAACGAGGACTGACGGACGATTTTCAGCGAGTCCTTTCACGAGAAGTCTTGAAATTTGGTGTTAATAGGAAAATTGGACCGTTATCAGATACATACTTGTAACGGGGGTGATCCGCTTTGAGTTCAGCGTCAGTAAGAGAATACGCGTCGAGGTCCACCCTAAAAAGCATGATTATCAATATCTCGCGAACGTCAAACGGAAAAAAGAAATACTGACTTCACCCGTTCCTCTTCGACATACAGCAAGTTTTGAAACCATGCCCCGTAACTCTTTTCATTAAAAACGTCAGGCATAAATTTCTTCACGTTCGCCAATGCTTGCTTGGTCTGCAAAGAACGAGGACCATATGCAGCATCTATGAGCTTGCCCGGTGGGTTGAAGCTCGGTAATTTATCAACCCATGTAGCCCTGGTCCACGCTGGGGGCCGCAAACTCGGGACAATCTCGCCCACGGGGCGGAATTTGACGAATTTCCGACGCTGGTACGGTGCCTTGGGCTTGAGGAGCTCATGATCCTCCCTTGACCCAATTGTGGCCTCCACGGTGCGCGTGATAACGAAAGTGGTCCGCTTTTCGCTATGCCAGAATACGAGCTCGAGCATGTCTTCATAACGACCTTGATCGGAAGGATGGAGGACGACAGAGACTTGTCGGGTCGTTCCCTTCTGGATCATCTTCGATTTGCCTCGAAGCCGAGCGGAAAATCTAACATAAAATAAAACTGGAATTGACCCGCTATTCACTCAGAAAGAGAGTCAGATTCACAACATACTTGTGTCCATGCTCGTCTCCTCTCCCAGACGACCTCATCCGAGAACTGCGGAGCGAAACGGCAGCAGTGGTGCTCGTAACCGAAATAGACACCTCCACAGGCGTCTCCACATCGAGAATGCCAAAATCAATCCCAGTCCTTCCTGAAACCGTGACGCCCTCCTTATCGTTCGCGGTCTCGTCAAGTTCCGCGCGGATATCATCGATACGCTGCTGCCTCATGTGATCCTCGACGTGAGCATCGTAAGCTGAGTTCTCAATGATCTTTCGACAATGTTCACAGACCATGAGTTGTACATCTGGTGCTGCGTCATGAGGCTATTGAAAACGCGAAACGAAAAAACATGTAAGGATAACAGAAAATAGAACGAAATCCTAGAAAAGAAAGGCATACGTACTGATTCAGGACCGCTGGGCTGCTGCGAGTATCCTCCGTTGTTCGCATGGGGGTACCCATTCCCATTTACCCTGTTTACCCTGGTTGGCCTCGGGAACGGGGCGGCTCGAGGAATCGTTGCACCATCCAAGCCTGCAAGCAGTTTTTGGTGGTTCTTCCCCTTCGTGTGCGGGTTACGATACGCCAAAAGCAGCACGCGCCCACAAGAACACTTGAAGATATCATGCCTAAGGGAGCAGCTTCTGCCAAAGGTGCATCCCTCGTCCGACAAAAATGCCTTGCAGTACATAGGATTGAGAGTCGGTGCAGACATGATGATGATGAAAGAAAAAAAGGATCAGAAGAAGGGAGCGTAGATAGGTTGGATTCAAGCAGCAAGTTCTTCCTCAACTTCGAATTCTTCACAGGATGCGCCAGTAGAGAGCTGGGGCCGCAGTGGATGGTGACCTCGAGGGGGATCCTCGAGGCAATGAAAATGACAGTTGTGGTTCAAGAGAAGTGGGCGAACGAAAGTGAAGGCCAGGTACCCGTTTGGGCATAAATTTGGATGGCATATCAGGACAAAAGTGGTTTGGTTCAAAAGAAAGCTAAGAAAGCAAATCCATCGCGTAACAACCCTTCATATCGTACCCACAAAACAAATTGATATCATTCCATCAAATCAAATATTTCCATCTCCTGTACGATAGGCTCTAGCGCGGGAAACAAACTCAGAGGGGACTGCATTCGCGCTCCAACCACTCTAATGCCCTAGGATCATTCTTTAACAACGGCGAAACCTTCTCAAACGTTTCCTCGTGGTACTTGTTCAACCAGGTCTTTTCTTGTTCTGTTATTAACGATGTATCGATCAGTTTCTTGTGGATGGGACACCTTGAAAGTCGAATAAGAACCATTAGTTCGGCTACCTGAAGCTTCCAAAGACTTACATGGTAACGTGCTCAAAGCCCAAATATCCCTTATCTCCAAAGTTATTCGGGGTCTTGGCCTCCTTGACCATTACGATATTCTCGATACGAATTCCGAACCGCCCATCCGCGTAATAACCAGGTTCATTGGAGACTGTCATGCCTGCCTTTAGCGGGGATTTGTTGAGTACTATTCATAATCAGAAGATTAGTTGGAGCAATCGAACTGCGGAAGGTTAACACATACTGATACGCGTGCCAATTCCATGAGGACCTTCATGGACGTTCAGGAAGTGACCAACACCATGTCCTGTTCCATGCCTGCGAATTCTAATTTAGTAGATGAGGGCGACGTCAGCACTTTCTTGTTACCTGTAGTCTGCGGAAATGGATCTCATTAGCAGAAGCAGGCAAACCGAGTATCAACAGAATATTTACCTAGTCCATCCTGCCACAACGCTCGCCGCGCAAATGCATCACTTCGACAACCATCAGCAATTAGCGCAATAATCCCAACCAATGCCTTAGCTCACATAAGGTAGCCAGTCGTGCCAGTTGGGAAAATCGCAGTATCGATCGCTATATGACCTTGCAGCACGCGTGTAAACGCCCGCTTCTCCTCGTCTGTAGGCGTGCCAAAGTGCTGCACCGATCATACAAAAGAATCATAAGACAAAAATGGAAGCTCAAAGCAAGGCTCAAGAACCCACCCATGTCCTTGTCACGTCCGTAGTTCCATCCAAAAATTGTGCTGGTTTACACCATGAGGTCAACGTGCATTGGATTAGGTTCAATAAATGAACCACCCACCACCGGAATCACACAGATAGATCTGATCTTTCTTGATAATATCGCAGTCTTTGGGGTCAGGCGAGTAATGGATTATAGCTTGGAAGGCAAACGTGAGTTAATCACAAATACGCGCATGTGAACCATAGAATTTCACCTCCATTGGGACCCGTCGAGGAAATGGTCGTAAACGACAGCCCCTGGAATAACTCCAACTCCCTTGAAAAATAAGCAGATCGTGAATCTCGTATCCATATAGAGGGCAAAGAAAGTACACACGATCTGAACTTTTCTAGTTGGTCTGATCCCTGACTCTCATTCAGCACCACACCGTTATTCAACTGCTCCTCAAGCCATGCAAAATACCTGGCAAGAGCAGCCCCATCCCGAATATGGCTCTGGCGGAACCCTTCGAGTTCCGTCGCATTGTTCACCGCCTTAAGGTCGGTGATGAGGGATGGTGTGATAGTGTAGGAACCTTCGCCCAGTGCTTCAGCGACGGCAAGGCTGGCCTTGTCACCGATTTGGATTTTCTAAACAAAAAATCCATTTGAGAAAAGTTACTAGGTTGGCAAAGAGGAAGAGAACGAACGTATTCGGTGCCGAGGTTTAAAGAAGATGGCAAGGCCTTAAGGTAATCGAAGAACGATCGATACGGCTTAAGCTCAACATCCTGACCCAAATATTTCTTCACCGATTCGTCCAGCTGCTTGTCGTCTACGAAAAGTGCGACCTTGTCCGGCGTGATCACCGCATAGGAAAAGAATACTACAAGGAAAGGGTCAATATCGCAATTGCATTGTATTTGCAGCACAAACCTGGGTTAAAATCAATATCTGATCCTCTCAGGTTGAACAACCATGCAACCTCATCGAGCATTGTCACCACGATCGCCTTTTGTTTCTTCTTTTCCAGTTCCTCCCGGATCTTAGCGACTTTGTCTAGATGGGATTGCCCAGAATATTTCTCATCCAGATGGAGCACCTTGTTCGAGGGCCTTGAAGGACGCTCTGTTCCCCATACCGTGTCCACCAGGTTCTGTGGGATGGAAACGAAAGCCGATTCTTTGGCCGAGAGCTGCTTGTTGAGGGATTCGGCATCCGCTGGCAAATGGATGAATCATTTTTGCGCCAACAGAGGTCTTCTCGGCACGTACACGCAGAGATCAGCGTAGGATCTATCCCAATCTTCGTCTTGGCCAAATTCTGCACCAAAATCTGTTAGCAAACGCTGAAGAAAGTAAGAACGATACACACCTTGTGCAAGAAGTCTTGCCATGTCGGAACATCTGTAACCAATCAACGGACGGAACTTGGTAGCACGATACCAGAAAACGCACCAGGAAGCCCCTGCTTCATCAACGTCCAATTCCTGTTCCAAAATCGAGTCCATTCCCAATAAACGAAAAGATATGTGCTAACTGATCAAGCTGCTTTCCAGCCTGTAGGAAGTATCGGCCATCCGTGAACAAAAAGGCTTTGTCGAGGGTGACGATCGCACAACCTAATGAAAAATAAGCACGACAATCCGATAAGAACCTGAACGAACGTACCTGCAGATCCATTGAACCCAGAGATGAACGCCCGTCGCTCATCGCAGTGCGCCAGATACTCGCTGGAATCTGCGTACACCAAGTTTTAGCATCCCCGTGCCTTCGATAATTCCAAGAAAGCAAATCACGTTGGTCTTCACTTGGAACTACGAACGCTCCGACACCCTTCTGCTGCATCAGCTCGCGTAGACGCGCGAGGCGCTCGGTAGTGTGAACCGTATGTTGGCCTGCTGCACCCATCGTCGATAACGCGCGTGGTCGAAGTAGTGGAAAGGAAGGAACAAATATCGGTGACCGGGACACCTTTTGAGGAATTCGAAACCAAAATTGGGCTTGCCACCACATGGGTGGTTTTGGTCATGCTGGAGGTGACTTGGGCGGACCGTGGCACTGAGAATTGCTAGGGGCTGTTAGGGGTTGCGAATCCCGGTGTTTATATCGTTTCTCATGTTGAACACTCTAGTCTCTTGGATCTCTCTGGTACCCGAGTCGGACTCATACCGTTCAATGCGCTGCATTCGCTCCTGGGTTGGATAGCATCACTGCCGAAAAACCAGTCATTCTGCGATGCATCCGAACGCCGACACTGCTTTCTCCTAGTCCAGGCAGACCTACGATGGAAGACGAATCGTTCCATCTAGCTTTCTCCATTATTTTGCCATGGAAAGGACCTTCTCAATCTAAGTGACGCTCTCGAATGCGAAAGGGAATTCTTTGGTGTACATACAAACAAAAAAGACATGATCATGAAAGAAACAAGCGGAAAATGCGGTCCAATGCTGGCGCCGACGTGTTTAATGGGCAAATCTAAAATCGAGGCGTCTATTCCCCAGATCTTTCGTGGTCGCAAAATATTCACTTTTTTGCTGTTTACCCGTTGTCATTGGTGCGTACATGATTATATATAAAAATGAATTTACTAACCTCAGATGTCATGGCGTCCCAAACCTTCGCCTTCTGCCTGTTTCGCCACACATAGTATGCTTTGGTCCCAGGGTAGAGGATGAGTACATTAAACAAGCAAATCCCGATCAGGTAGCTGTTGCCGCGACGATCTGAACGGCAGAAGTCAGCCTTTGGAACTTTTCTGGACGATAAAAACACGTACACAATGGCGCATCATCTTTGCGATAAACATTTGCCGCGATGATGGATGACGTCTGCACAAACCTGGAAAGTCACTGCATTAGCACCATGGCTTTGCAAAGGGTACGGAATCTCTCACATGTTATACACTGACGCGCTGACCGTCCGTGCCGCTACAGCCCCAGAATTACGAGAGCACCATGCGACTTGGATAGGATGTGAAAACGGATACATTAAAAGCATGGTGGACAATCCCTGTAGGACAAGCGTTGGAAGGACAAGAAAAATTGAGCAAGAGACGGGACACTGACATAGAAATTCCATGGCTTCGGTTTATTGGGAAGAGTCCGCAGTGCAATGAGGAAGGGGAGCAACCAAACATCCTCCGACATCGAGACAAACGCTCGGTCATTGACAGCTTCAGAGACCATGGTTAACGCCATCATGTTAAACACACGACCTAGGGTGGATGGGATGGTGAGTAAATTGGTGTTAATCGTGCTAAAGCTGTTCTCACGGACGATTAAATTTCGGCATTCAACATGCTATTCATTGAGGAGAATTTACTTGCCCGAGATTTCGCAGGGATAATGTCAAATATGTGGCTGGCGGGGCTGAAGGAATCGCGAACAAAAGGCCCCTAAAAGCGACTTTCCATGTGTCAAGCTCTCCGACTGGGATAGGCTGATCCTCACACTAGGTACAGAGGCCATAAATCGTAATCGCACACGACTTGCCACAAGCGCTTCAGATTCAACCCCTCACGATTGTGCATATCTCCCTAAGTGGGGGAGACGTTAGGCGGCGCCAGCCAAATGAAATGTCGAGGAACGCACCTTCGTAGGATCGTCGCGTAGGATACGGGTAGTCGCGATCGTTTCCTCTCGCTCAGTGAACCAACCCTTTTTCCGGTACCAGGCCTTCGTCTGGGTTGGCGAGGGTGGCATCCTGAAGAAAGTTGTAATCCCGATCAAGAGAGTGAGGATACCTTCGACCAAGAAGAGCCATCTCAAGGAACGGTGAAAATGATCAGGACGAAGAATTTGCCACAGTATCATCTCAAACTCACCGCCAACCTGCTTTCCCTTGGACCCCGCGCATTCGAAGGACACCAACCGCGAGAAAACTTCCAAAAATGCTGCATAATTCCAACGATACCCAGAAGATGGCAAGTCGGAATGGAAGCTCCCGCTTTGTGTAGAAGTCTAGTTCAGTGGAGGTATGTCAGCTCATAATCTGAAGGTTTAATCAATGAAGGAAGCTCGCAGGAGAGATACAGAATGAGATCCGGAATAAAACCACCCTGGATAAAGCTATAGTGATGTAAGACGAAGAAAAAATCCATTGGAATTTGTCGCGCACCCAAGAAATGCCCTGCATATCAGGAAGCTCGTTTTCCCTGTGAGATAAAACTGGAACATCGTCACGATTGACCAAGCACACATTTGCATAGGAATCCAGCGATCAGGGCCAAGCTATCGATGAAACGAAGGACTTAGAAGAGTGGCCTGGAGCATACGAGGAGAAACACGAACACGTTTGGACACCAGCTGGGATGGCAATTCAGCGGACAAGAAAGCAAGGCGAAAGACAGTGTTTCCTAAGTTGAAGTCTGGAATATAGGATAAGACACCTTTTTTACAAAAGAAAATCGATGGGGCGCTTACCGTTGGTATTCATTTTCAGGTCGGGGAGGAAGTTATCTGTGTTGGCTTGACTGAGGTTATTGCGATCCAGGTTGAGGGCAGAGAAGCTAATTGCTGCCCAAAGCATAACCTTCCAATCAATCTTCCTGAGCAGGTACTAGGAAGCGGCATGATTCCCAAATTTTCGAGAGGAGTGGAAATAGGAAGCTGACCCGTTCTTCTCGGTATGTCCAACGAGCTTTGGGGTCGAAGCGGTGGATGTTCTCATATTCTTTCTTTGGCCAGTAATGAGGAGCGAGATGCGGGTCATCATAAACAGAGCGTCGAGTGGCGGTTCCATCGAGGTCCCTAGGTGTGTACGCGCGTCGACGGAAGAGAAAGTCGAAAAGCTTGAATGTCGGAGGCTCTTCGTCTACAAGATCATCTGCGACCGACTTTGCGTCAACCTCAGTGATTTTCTTGATAGAATCATCTGAAGCATCGTCTAGAGATTGTTCCCAGGTGGATGCAGCAGGCATGACGACTGGGAAAGAATATCTCTCCGAGACCTCTGCTTTCGTGCCATATTTAAAACCTCGAGAGCGTCAGGCATTGGTAAGGCACCAATTTTAATGAGAAATTGCAATCCCAGAGCACACCATTCTGCCTTATCGTCGCATAAGTGTCGACTGATAGCGGTTTTAGAGGAACCTTTCTCATATGACTGTCCTGGTTAGATCCAAACGGTGCAAATTGGGATATGATGCGGTCTAACCTTAGGATGGCGCAACCTTCACTAAGGCGCATGCCTGGTTCGCAACGTTCGTTGGAGTCCTTGAAGTAACGCTTCAGTCGGATAGACCGTTATCAGAATTTCTGGGCGAATTCTAACGCTCTTTCTCCTAAATTTACCTAGAGACAACCTCTTTGTTTGAACTTTGCATCTGCCGCTGAAATTACCAAGAGTGAGGATAATTAGCTGGCAATTGGCCTCAGGAGGAATCAGCGCATTTCATTTCGTATGTCCGTCAGCTCGGCTGTTCTGGCCGAGTTGCCGCGAAGCAAGGTAAAAGCCTTGTCTTTCGCGCTCACCCACCGTGCTTACTTGGAAAAAATCTCACCCGCCGTCTCTATTTAGAGCACCAGAGGGTCATGTGGCGAAACTACGCATGTCTGGTACGGTGTACCAATTTTGGTCCCTTCCGCGAGACGGTCACTTTGAAGCTTGGGATTAATCCCCACAAAAGCATTGAAGGGGAGGCAGTATTGATCATTTGTAGGCTTGTTCAGGTCTCCAAACCGACACAAAATGGCTTTCGCTGACAGAGAGTGCTATGGCCGTGCACAGTCCCTTCAAGTTACATACCTTTACCCATGACGCGATTCCTCATCAAATGGCGAAATTTTGTTTGCAGAAGTACTCTATTTTTGTTCAAGTTGGCCTTCTCATGTGGATTTGGAAGTCGGTGGTAGGCTTCATCAAAAAATAAATAGTGGATAGGATCTGTCGCTTAGGAAAACTTGGAATGAAGGCACCGTGACAGATCCCGGGCGATTAGATTCCATTGTGGAGAGGAAGAAGAGCTGCGGCCGCCGGTCCTGGAGCCTGAATCACGAACAAAAATGTGTTCACACCTTAGCGACCTAAACGAGAGCACTGTGGGTTCGGGGAAGCTAATTTCTGGTGCAGGTAAATATTGCGTGACTCGTCGTGATTTTCTGATTCGACAACGTCCTTCAGGCAAAGAAGGTTCCTGTATTCACTTTAAAAGTCTATAGAAATGGAGAACATTGACATATCAGCTTAACTATTACGAGGTTAATTGGTTGAGGCTTAGAATTGATAGAGAGAGATCGCAGAAACAGGACATGTCACCATGAAAGAAGTTCTAGAGAACTTTGGGGGGTCATTCTGCGGAAGCCTGTGGAAGTTCAAGTTCCGTTGTGACTTCTTGTAGAAAAAATAGAGCAGCTGATGGAGGCCTTACAATGCAAGGACTGGATGATCCTGCGCCGAGCTTTTTGTAGAATCAGTCGTCATCAGGCCGATAGGCGCCCGTCATTGAGTCTCTTCCGGGCCGGACCGATGTTGTTATCATGATCATGATGCTGCAGTTCTTCTTTACACCACGTCGCCGTCGACCACCCCGCCATTGCTTCTTCTCTCACCAATTATTATCCTTTTTAACATGAGGCATACTACCTGGGGCTTCAAATATTTCCTGCATCTGCCCTACGATATTCATTCGCTTATTCTCAGCTTTCTGCATCCAGAGGACATCATCGCGACCAGGAAGGTCAGTCGTACAAGGGAAAACGTTTGAAAATCGTCTCATCCATTTATATTGTATATCACGATGACGACGTAAAGACGTGCAAGGCCATGTTCGACGCCACATTACAACGGGACCTATGGATGAAGGCTGTTGTTCAGCTCTGCCAAGAAAACGCGGTCCACCCCTCGTCGTTCCCTGTAGCCCGGATGAGCCTTCTGGCTCTGGAATACGCTTCTATGGGTGTCATGCGATGGAAACGACTTGTGAGCGATACAGGAAGCTCCGGGAAGAAAGGCTTATTGTCGCCTTTCAGAGAGATGAGTCTAAGGCACGATTTCCTATCATCAGCTGAACTATTCCTCGTTCCCGGGGGCCGCTTTCTTCTGATTCTCAACGCGGGACGCCTTTCGATCTGGGACCTATTAGATATCCACGAACCAACAGCCTGCCCAGGAGATATACAGCCAATTGCCAGCATTGACTGTCACTCTTTCACATCTCATCCCGCTCCAGAGGGATCTGGCATCTTAATTATCACCATAACTATCAACAATGTCAGTGAAACTGACCTGCTGTGAGTCACCATCTTGGCAGGATATGATTGTCCTCAACTGACACTCTCTTTTCAACCGGGAAAAGTTACGAGGTGTTCAAAATATTTCCTGGCGAACCCAAACCTCGGCTAGTTTCAATCGCGCGCATTTCGATACTAAGTGAACATTTTCTGCGTGCCACCTCAGTGGTTGGGAATCGCCTCGTGATGCTCAACGGCCGTTTCGTCAAAATATGGGACTTTGTAACGAACGCATGGGCATGTTGGGACACGGGTTATTCTTCGTTCGAGGTAATTCTTTTTTCCGCCGCCCGTATTTCCTTAGCGGTTGAATGAGCGTCTAAATGTATCCACCTCTCCTACAGCTTCTCCTGGACACGAATACGATCGCATTGATAGGAGGAACGGAAGTCCATCTCTGGGACTTTCCTGAGCTCTCCCTCAGTGGGAACGCTAACGCAGAATTCAGGAAACTCCCTGAGTCGGCGCCCCATATTCCCCCACGCGCCATCTTTGCTTTGCCAGATGAGCATGTCCCCGACCTAAGTCGCCTATTTGGTTGTGGCGGTCTCTGCGACTGGTACACGGGCAGCCGACAACCACTGATGTTTGATACATGGGAGCAAGTCCCGCGATCAACATTTTTCGAATTCACGCGATTCCGCATCGACAGCCTGCCAGTCATACACCCAGACTCGGAGAGCTGCCTCGAAGTCGTATCTACCACCGTGACCCCGGCAAAACTCACCTTCATAGACTCATATCGACTTTATTCTGGTAATCGACGCATCTGCCCGACTTACCGTGCCTGTGGTGACGATGCAGTCATGGTCTGGAACGATGATGAGAATGTTTTTTGTCACACCGGCGCCAGTGGTCTGTCCCCACATTCTCGAGTAAACTCTGTCACCACCGCCCTGCTCGATATCAAGAACACCGCCGGAAGTCGGGAGTTCAGTCTGTGCCCAATTTCTGGCAGACTTTGTTATCTCGATTGCCTCGGTATCCGGGTGGTCGACTTCTTTCCTCCGCCCCGCACCTAAGTACTAGTAGCGTCGCCCTCATCTTTGATGAACTGGCGATGGGTATAATTCGAGTTATCATTATACACAAGAACGAGACAGGATACAGGAATAAAACAACGACTTCTAAACGAGAATAAGCAATAATTATAAAGGAAGCTAGAGAAAGACGAAGAAAAATGTCAATAGGGGTAGCGCGTTCATAGGATATTCAAAACATTTCCGGTCTGTGGGAATCACTTTCTAGAGCAGAAGTCTGTTCCAAAACCAATGGAAAAGAGAGAGAGAGAGAAAAAAAGAGAACGATCACTCATTTAAATTCACGGCGTCGGCGACCGCCTCTGCCTCCTATCCGCATCAACAATCATATCCACCACACGATCCCTCGCATCCTCCAGCCCCATCACCTCATCCTCAAACACCCTACTCCCCAACGCCTTCCTCAACGAAAGCAGCATAAGCCCTCTCTCCACACTCTCCTTGCTAGACGGGCTCGGCGGCGGGCTCAACAACGATGAGTGTAAACCACACCCATCCTTCTGAACAGCATCAGGGAACAACTGGCGGTACAACGACAACGCCACAACCAACGCCTTGATCTCGCCATCCACACCCGGGCCTGTGGCCTCCTCAGGATGATGAAGATGATCGAACGACAAAACGCCGCCATCAACACCCGAGGTGGTCACCTTCCAAACCCTCTCAAACGTCCTCCCCAGCTCAGCCACCTGCCCACCGAGCTCGCGCGCCGCCTCCACCGTTCTGCGTCTCTGAACGTCCTCTTCCTCCTCCTCCTCGTTGCCTTCCATGATCATATCGTCATCAACAACGTTAGCGAACAAAGTTGCGAGATGTTTCTTCACCCTCGCCTTCACCACCACAACGCCCAACGCCTCAACAGGGGTATATTCCGTCCCATCCGAAGGAGTGGCTTTCGACAAGCACACAGCGGCTTCATCCATATCCAAAGTCTCAAACACTAGCTTCTCACTGATTTTAGAAGTCTCGGTATCCTTCGCTGCGTCCCAAATGAATCGAGCTTTGACCTTGGCCAGACCTCCAAGGGCGCCTGTCGTGCTCGCGATGACCAGGGCCAGCGTGGTTCGGTCGGACACAGATGCGTCCGGCTTGACCGAACGATACACCTGCAGGCGTTCGTAGAGAGATAAAGTCGAAGCTTGTCCTAAAACAATCCTTCAGTTCCTATCTTTCGTTTTAAGAAATAGAATAAAAGCGCTAACCTTGGAGAACGCTCTCCTCGCCCATCTTCGCCCAGCTCGTAGGGGTATTCTGGCGTTTCTTTGGTGTAGCAACGCTCGGCCGGAAACTCTGTCCCTTCCGAACGACCTTCCCGATACCGCTTCCAAAGCTCAAACCCAACCAACTGCAGATGAAGCTCGCCAGGACAAGCAAAGATACGAAGAGATGGAAGAGCTGCACATACTCCTTCCAATCCCAGCCGATGGGCGCCGAGTGAGGAGCCGCGAACTGCGAGATGATCTCAGGGGCATACGCCAGCGGGGGATGGGCAGCAGTGAGCACGGTGCCTGTATGTGGACTATGACCTGAAGACGCGGAAGACCAGGATGAGGTGAGCGGTGAGTTGAAGAAAGAGAAGAGGGCAAAGACTGCGAGAAGGAACTGTTGTGGTTGCCCCTGCTGTTGCTGCTGCTGGGCAGCCCATTCATGCAGCTGTTGGTGTTGTGTAGCGGTGTACGTAGTCGGAGGCTGCATGACTTCATCCTGTTCAACTGGGAAGGTAACAGGGGGCGGCAATACCTTCCTCGGTCTGCCTCTCTTCCTCTTCTCTGGGATACCCGAATCGCTGTTAGGAACAAGCAAGACTGGCGCTGGTTTCTTCTTCTCGGCCGGTTTCTTCGCTGGGAATGCACTCGTCGCCACCTTTGCACGCTTTCTCTTTTTGCCAGGCTCGTCATCTCCATCCTCGCCCTCCTCATCTTCACTGTCCTCATCGTCACCCTCCTCATCTTCACCCTCAACCTCATCCTTCTCTTCCCCACCAAACTTAGCCTTCCACTCCTTCTCCCACTCCCTAACCAACGCGGGTCCACCGACGAGCCCAGAAACGAGGGTCTTCAACCCAGCCTGCTCCGCCTTTAATCTTTGCTCCCGCTTCTTGAGCACGCGGATATATTCCACAGCCTTGCCCAACACATTCGCCTTGCTGCATTTCCGTGCAACCTTCACACCGTCGACAAACCCGCGCTCGTCAATGACGTCCACGACTGCGCCGTCCTCGCCTTCTACGACCACGTTACCCGAGCCTTTGATGAGAACACTGCCCTTGAGGTTCTTTTTGATCTTCTTCCCATTGCCGCCTTCCCTATCCTCAAGGACACGGAGCGCAGGAACGGCCATGCGCAGGCTCTGAATGCGGGCGTTGAGGTTGGTACGGTACCGCCTCTCGATGGTAGTATGACTCGTCTTGGGACGCGGAAGAGCACTAGTGGGCGTGGGAGTGGACACCATGTTTGCTGTGGGTGGCGGGACCGCTGTGTTGACTGCTAGCCTGAATGGAACAGTCGATGTTAAGGGAGGGGTAGATGGCGGTGGTGTCGATGCAGCAGACGACGATGTAGACACATTGGATGATTTTGGAGGAGAATGTTGGAATCGGGGGATCGGGAGTTTACCCTGCGTGGGATTTGACGCTATCGTAGGGAAGTCAATTCAAGTCAACTAACGAGATTTTTGGATCACATACTGGGAACTGTGACCTCGTTGCCTTGAAGTTGGGCATTCATGGGAACAGCGAGCATGACACCTGCGGACTGGCGGACACGTTGGGCAAGCTCCGCAGCCGGGTCATTAGCGTACATTTCGGATTGTTGTGGCTCCTCCTTTGGAGGGATATTATCACTACCATAACCCCCCGGAACAGGGCTACCCAGCGACTCTGGTACCGGAGAAAGGGATGCACCGGAGGACGAGGAGGAGGAAGTGACGCTCAATCTCCGCTCCTTGGTGAACTGCGGGGAAGCTGAGGAAGACGTGGTCGTAGGATCACCACTGGCCCCAAATTGGAACATGAATGGGAATTGCGTGGCCAAGAGCTCGGACGAAAGGGTGTTGAACTGGTCGTCATATGTGAAATTCAAGTTTGAGCTGGGGAAATGGTGGAGTGCGCTAGGTTCGATGGCCATGGAAGGATTGAAATCCATGTCCATAGACATGTGTGTGAGGTCGCTGAGGTCCATGATATCCGAGTATGGCTTCGATGTCGCCTGTTCCCCGCCGTCTGCCCAGAGGGCGCTGAACTTGGACCAGTCATGTTGTGGGTTTTCGTTCTGGGACGAGTCGTCTGAGGACGAATCACCGTTGTTGAGAAGAAGATTGAGGGGATCCGAGGCGTCCAGGCCAAGTTCTGCGGACATTGTGGACGAGATGGTGGTGGAGAACGACAAAACACCGGTTTTCTTCGTCCTCGCACGACTTGCAATCGAAAATCAAGAATCAGGCCATTTAAAGTCACGTGCACTGTAATGGAGTCGCGTTCGCTTCGGTCTTGGGTTGGCCGTACTGATTTCCATTTTTTTCCATTTTATTTTCAAAAATCATACGAGTAAAATAATAAAACCGTCGTATGATGCACGTTGTACGTATGGCGACGAAGGAAAAAAAGAACCAACGATGGGACTCGAACCCACAGCCTCTGCCTTATACCCTAGCAATGTGACAGGAGATAGGAAAGCAACGCACTACCATTGTGCTACGTTGGCTTGTGATGACGACTCTGATCCATTCATTATGAAACCCGAGTTTGTTCCAGACCTTTTCTCCCCTTTTCAAAATGCTCTTTTGTACACAAGTAAAATCCCCCATATCTGTCTACTATATGGCAATCTCAGCGTCTCATGGAAATCTGTCGGATGACAAGAGACCCCTATGCTGCATCATCCTCGTTGGGCTCGATTTGGGGGCCCTTACGGGCGCCTATCCACAACCTATCCATGTTCACTATCGAGCCCCAGATCTTCTCTGGGAGGTGTAGACTTCAAAATCGCCTGTGTTCTTAATTTCCGAGATCCCAATCACTGTGGTTGATTCCCACAGCTCATTCCTTTGATCGTCCGTTTTCCGCATTGCTCTTCTCTGATCTGGCATACATCCGATTGCATCTGCTCCAAGGGTCAGGTCGCTATAGCTTGCTACGTAGGTGCCCGAGGAACCGCAAAGCGGACCCGATCATGTATTATCCATTGGTCCAACGTCGCGGCATTCCATCTTGATGGCCAAAGGTTGACGCTCACAATCCTCAAATCTTTCTCGTCATTTCCAAACCAGCTTGAATCTCATACAATTCCGAGGGTGAAATTGGATATCCTCTGTGCTCCGAACTTATAAAATCCCTGATGGGGACTTTACGGCTGGACTGAATCACGAAATATTGATGTGACTGGCGCGGTATTCACTCCCATCATCAACGGGCAGGGCGAAAGGCATAACGTCGCCGCCCAACCCAACCTCCTTTAGGCTAAAAAACCATATACGGGTGTGAGTAGCGCTGCATCTGAATTGCGCCGGGCAACTTATGCTTAATTTAGGCCCGCATCTCATTCCTCGATCGTGTATCCCCCAGCTGGGCCGGTGAATACTGTTGACACCTTTAGGCAATCACGTTACGCCATCAACCCCAAGCCCTTACGACGTTCAAACGCAGCCAAAGTGTGGCGCAGCGATATCAATCTCTGGCACAAGCGTCAAGATCAAGACCCTGGAAATCTTGCGCTCCAGATTGAAATTCTGGCAGGGTCGGGATCGACCAGTTGCGCTCCCTCTTGGCTGTATATCTGAGTGATGTTATCCTGTGGGCTGCGCCTTCTCATCGCCGAGGATTATTGACTTCCGTCAACTGAACTCTCGTTGGACACTGTTTTCTGGACGATATCCATCTGGTCCTGCACCTATACCCTCCTAAAATTCTTAATTTATTGAATCCTTAATACGTGAGCGTACCAAAGTCCCGGGTTTGTTGTCCGGCTTATGTACATCGCCCCTCGATTTTTCCGTGTCCGGTCAATCGTTAAAATATCGGCATTCTGAAGAGACGAGAAACACCGAAGGCTATATCGAAGCTCCATCTCGGATTGATTTTCCCCAGGTTGCATGCCTGTTGGGGATGCCTCTTCTTTACCAACCCCTCGGCGCACGTTGGAGGCGCCGGCGTCAATTTTAAAAATTCCGCACGAGTATCCTCGTTCCGGTTCCGTTCGGGTTGCCTTTATGCCGTGCGTGATGGATCTGGTTATTAAGAGCATATTTACAACAGCTCGAGTTCCTTCAAGCCTATCCGTTGGTACTATGATACAGAAAACCACATCATACCGGCGATGAGTGTGTAAAAACATTCCAGAAACAACACAGCCGGCTACTAAGAATATATGGCACGGTGGAGAAATTGTTGTCGTCAAAAGAAATCAATTTACATGATACAAGCGTTACATCAAAGAACCTATCAACGATAGATATCCTATCCTACATTAAATTGTCTCGAAACTGTCTACATTGTCTCCGTAATATCCGTTAATCGTAAGTTAGCGTCCGTAACCTGATGGTGTCCGTAATTGTACAAGTAGTGTCCGGCAGTACGTAGCGTCCGGCATCGTGAAGCAGTGTCCTGAATCGTGAAGTAGTGTCCGTGGAATGTGTAGTGCCCGTATGTAAATTGTGTAAGGGTGGGTCCGTAACCTTCGTCTCGTTCGTTAAATATGGGCATCTAAGAAAAAGTTCTAAAAATACAGTCTGATTAGTCCATCTCCATTTTTTCTCAGTGCAGGTCCGTGAATGTCATGAATGAATGTCCAATGTCCATGGGGAGTTGAGGAGGAAAGCAAGCAAGCAAACAACCGCGCGTGGCGGCCTTCTTCGCGGTTCCAATAAGGCGGAACCTCGGCACCAACTCTAAAAAATATTTTTAGGCGCCTCATCGAGAGTTCGAGATTTAAGCACTCGATCGGTGTTGTTGTTGTTGTTGCCAACATTTGACTGGTCAAACTTGAACATTAGCGAAACCACCAGAGAAGGTTATGAACGGAAAAGGCTGCTCACATATGTCTGCCTTCAGCGCTAGGTACTCCTTGTACCCCATACTTGCATGAGGCTTATTAGGCCTTAGATTCTCCCAATGGATGACCTTCGGCTGGCCTATATTTACCTGACTCTCCCCTTTCACGGGATCGACAGGGAGACCATATCGCGAAGCGCTCCGTGTCGGGGTGCCTTGTGGATGACAATGGGACATGGGCGCAACGAATACATATCCCTGAGAGTCCGGACAGCTCAGTACAATGACCGGGTGTTGGCCAACGCTTCCCTATACGTTGCGGGTGGTGAGTTGCGTTATAAAACACTGTCGTAAAATAACGTACGGAACCCTCGGGCCGGGGGATAAAATGCTTGGGTTTGGCTTTCATGATATCTCCCTCACGGAAGGCGCCAGTGCACATAGTCGGACAGGGAGACATTATTAGGTCGGAATAGGGTCGAATAGATGATATGTGAGAAAAAAAGGTGCTTGATGATTATTGATATTACAATATTCTATCAAGTGCATAAGCGCTCAATATCCCAACGTCGGCCAAAAAAAAAAAAACTCACAAAGAGTATCCCTGTCGGAAGTGGTTGTGCAAGGCGAAGTCAAGATAGGAGGTGATTATTGGGCTTGGATCATGGTAGTATTACAACGGGAACCCGACAATAGATTGGTGAATCTTATATGCTGAGGGAATCTTGCATTGAAACACGATCGAAGGGCAATCGAGGAGTGAGAATATACTCACGTCCGGAATACGCCCTGATCACGAGGTGCACTTTTGACCCTGCAATGCTTCTATGCCACACAATGCTCGCGTTTGAGAGTCGAGTAAGAAGATATGTATTCGTTCCTCAGGTTGTGGCGCACCGAGCGGACCTTATATAATAGAGAAATTCAATAGTAGACCTTCAATACAAACCGATATCCCGAGAGAGGAGCTCCACCTCCTCCCTAATAAAGTGCTAGCAGACATTGGGCAGGCGTCCGACCTCTGAGATATTGTCTCCGATCGAGGAAACGATAGGCGATACGTCGCTTCCGAAGTCTGCGCTTGGCACGAGATGTGGTGGGCCGAAGGGCGTAATGGCGATCTGTCAATTCATAAGGGAAATTCCCTAGCTACCCCCCGCGTTTGAAGTCTTGACATGTCAATGAAGAGAGTGGAAATAGCTTCCATCGACGTCATTTTCAAGGCTTTTGCAGCCCGTGTGCCGAAAAATCGCGGAATTTAAGTGGTATGCACTTCGTCGAGAGTTTTGATGGTATCAATTAAAACGCCCACGAGGCCGACAAGCGCATACTACGGCATAGGGCTTAAAACCTTTCATCACGAAAGTGCCAATCTGAGAACTTGTTCTGTGGAGGGATTTGGCGCTTCGAGGCCATCCATACCGTCGGGTTTTGGCTCCTTCCGGAGCGAAGTTGGGTAGCAGTTTGGTAACATCAGCATCCTGTCAACGGGCAAGATGATGAGATAATTTGGGACTCGTTTTCGGGGAACCTTTGGTGTGTTCTGAAAAAACGTATAGTCCAAGTTGTAAGTATATATATCGGCCTCCGGTAAATCTTCCTCACCTTTCCTCGAACGGGGTGCCCAATCTGCACAGCCAACGGTTTGCACGAAGTTTTCTTGCGGGAAACGGCGCAACCTGAGGCCTGAGGACTAACCTAAAGGTCAAACGCTTGATCTGTGGGTAACTCCTTCTTCAGAGCGCAGTCAGAGTTGCCTGACGATCACCGAGCCCAGGCATTGGAATAACAGAATATCCACCGTTCGTCGCAAAGGTTGTTGCGGTTACTAAAGTGACTCCCGCTCAAACGTTCAAGCTTCAAGGACGAGGTCGTGCGAGATGGACTTGAATTTCAAAATCTATGGGAATGGGGAGGAGATTGGTTAATTAACTGACTCCGTTCCATGTGGACTTCAGAGGATCACATTCTCCAAGGAGAAAACACGGTGCCCGGACGATATTCGAGTAAAATCCTTGCAAAACTCCTTGCAATAGAATTTTACCTGTCCATCGCCTCGAGTTATCCTTATAAAGGAACACACATGATTCAAATCCAGAAGAAAAATAGAGAAACGGGAAAGAACTTGGAAATACTTACACCTCACGCAAAGCCCGGTGATTTTTCATTCTCGTTCTCGTCACCGAGAATTGGACCTGATTAGACCCAAGGGTATTATGGATAATTGAATACCCGCCTGCGGTTGCAACTCTGTTGCTTTTCAAACGTTTTTCTGGAGAATTTTTTCCGAGCTTTGTCCAAGCCTCCTTCATTCAGCTGTCTTCTGGTGCCCGGCGCTGCAAGCTATATGAGAACGGATGGAGGAGGAGGAAAATCTTCGTAAGGTATGAAGGCTTCCGGGAGAATCCGGTCATGAGCGCTGAGCATTCATTCAGAAAGATTACGGGTTGGGTAAATAACGTACAGAACCCCACTTGTTCGACTCCCACCGTCTTTCATTCTGAAACCGGACCTTGTTCTTCACCCCCCAGTTTCGATGGGTTTATGGCTTCGTGGCGAGCTTGGATCTTTCCTTCAGGTCAGATGAACGACCTCGAACATATATAAGTCTTTTCAAGGTCATTCGGAATTTTAGTCTGGGTGATAAGTAGGTCCTGCACGGCTGGAAAAAGCACGCCGTTTGTATCAAAGCTATAGGCAGGGGAGCGGTCCAGGTATGTGTTAAGAGATGAGCGTGAGCAACAGCGAGGAGAGGTCCGGCCCGAGACGATAATAACACGTCAGTGTGCCTCGTGACCGAACTCGAGCTCTGAACACTACCGCGCACATTTATGCAGTCAAGATTGTAGTACCACCCAATACTCCTCACAAAGGACGTCGAAATGGACCAATTGCTCGCCGAGATCAGAAAGATTCCTCCAGTCACTCGGTTCGTCTGTGGATCATCGCTTGGAGTTACAGGCTCCGTCATTCTAGGAGCCGTTGCGCCATATACTGTACTTTTCGTGAAGGATTTCGTGTTCAAAAGGCTACAGGTATATCTTCTTTTCACACTGCCTCAAACGTTGTGTTAATAGGAGTTCAGCTATGGAGGCTGTATACCGCGTTCTTTTTTGGAGGTGAACACTTATCGCTGCCCCGCCGTCCGATATGAAACTTAGTTTTCACGATATTAGGTGGCGGGATTCAATATATCTTTGAATTTGTTATGTTATAGTACGTCGCTATCTGCTCCTCTCGCACAATCTTATTGATTTCTGATCACAGCCGAACGGTCAACGACCTCGAAACAAAGTCATATTCAAATCGGTCCGCAGACTTCGCATGGCAACTATTTTGGGCATGTGGCGGCATCTTGGTATGTGTAGCTATCTTCAAACTCTCAATCAATGGTTTACCAGATTTTGCAGGCCACCACCTTGCCCCTGCGAACCTACATATTCACGCGACCCTTACTCGTCAGCCTCATATATCTCTATTCCGCACTCGCCCCTCCAGGATCCATGACTTCTATCATGGGCCTCTTAACCGTGCCAATCCAATACTATCCCTACATCATGATTGGTCTGGATTTCATCATGGGTGGGCCCCAAGCAGCCGGACAAGCTGTTGCCGGTGCAGTCGTTGGCCATGCTTGGTGGTGGAGTGTTTGGGGTGCCGGTCTGGGTGGGCAGGGACCACTTGCCAGTTATTCAGCAGCACCTCAATGGCTTCGTAACTTTTTCGGTGAAAGGGGCCCTGCCAATCAACCTCCAGCAGCTGGTGGAACGGCGGCGGGACTGGCTCAGGGAGGAGTCCATGTTACAGCTCCCAGAAGACCGGCAGAGAATGCAGGAGCGTCAACAGGGCACAGATGGGGCTCTGGTCAGCGTCTGGGAAGTTAAAAGCAATTACTGTGTAGAGTTTGTTTGAAATCAACCTTACATGATTCCCGACCTTGCGGACTGATATATTTAGACTGACGGATATCAGCTCGTAGATTGTATTCCTTATTCCTTGCGAGTGCTTACTCCCCTCAAAGTGCGCATACGTCTCGGGGAAATCGATCTCTTTAGCCAAGCCCAGCACCGAGACGCAAGAGATGGAATGCTACACCAAGATGACAACTCTGTCACCGATAAGATTCGTCGTCGTCGTGTGGACTAGTCCACATCCTTCAAGTCATATATGCTTTTCGTCCTATTCACTTGCAGAATAAGGCAACGCATGCGCTACGTCGGGGAACCACGTTCAAGATTGCTAATTACTCGGCGTCTTCTTCCAAGCAACTCTGGCGATAATCAGCTTGGATGGTGAAGGGACCAGTTCAAACAAATTCGTAAAGACTATATACATACGACTTGAATGTTTAAATTAAAGAACTCATCACCCCAGATCAGCTCCCTGCCCTGCTGCTATCATCCTCGGCCTGATGTAGGACGAGCCAGAGAAATAAACTTCATATACCCAGAACGTTTAGTACGTTGTGGACGTGATGCTGAAAGGGGGGTGTTTTTGCTCGTCGTACTTCGAGGGCGAGAGAAGAAACACTTGAGAAACACCTCCTAGAATGATTCGATCTTGAGCCCAAATTCCGACGTCATTCTCGCTCCGGTGACTAACCTGGTCAGTTGTTAATACAATTTTCAGCTTTTCAGGGCGATGGTAGGCTTTCGCGGTGGTTCAGCCAGAGTCGAATCGTGAAATCTCGTTGAGCATCCTCGACACGTTGAAGGAGGAGTCGTCTCTTTCAGATACTGTCTTCCGCGCGTTTAATCTATGTGGCAGAGTTCTCGTGAGGCTGTGGCAGAAGCTAAGATGTAACGCTTATCTTACAGAGACATGTAGCTGAATACGTGCACTAAGCGGTAAGAAAGGATGTGGATAGATGTGGATCAGCGTTGATCGTGAATGCGGGAACCTACTCACATCTTGGCAACAAATATTCAATTCCGATGTGAACATAGGTGTCGGGAATGGTAGTGGCCTATAGAAGAGCATATTAAGAAGTGAGCTCCAAGATCCATGGGCACTTACGCATATCAGATTTGCCGTTGCAAAGGCACTGTCAATTCTGGATAATTAGAAGTGATCAAAGCAGTCTGTGGAGAGCTCGAACCTTGTGAAAAAACCACAAACAATCGCATAATGCATGATTCTAACTAATACGCCGTTGGTTCTGCAGGCAAAAGTCAGCATTTAGGGGATCAAAAGTGAAGTAAGTCACCTAGTATATATAGAACGACTCTTATGCAGGTAGTAACACAGACTCCCAGCAAGTACGATGTCCGTAGTCATTAGAACAGCGAGGGATGTGAATAAAAGCGTCTTTAAAAAGCATGTCAATGTTCTCGACGAGCAATTGCCAAACATAATGAATAATGGAGGAAACTCACACGAAACCGATATATGTCATTCCATTCTTCGATTTTATTACTTGAAAGAGAAGTCGAAAATCAGGTCCAAGTCTTAAAGGTATAAACTTTGGCGTACAACTCTACGGACACAGCTGATACAGGGCGTTAGCTCCGATCCTAAAGTGCCAATAACTCGACAACTCACCAATTCCAAAGGCTGAATGAGCATAAGGCGAAACAATCAGCGGTTTCGTTTGCTTTCCACTTTAGGCTCTAACTCACCCCATCCCATCGCTGCGACTGCAACCTAAAGCCGAGGCTTCAGGATCCTGAAGGTACACGCCTCAATTTGTTGAGACTTACCACGACCAACGACCACATTCGAGAGAAATGTTTGCCCACTAAGAAAGGTAAAGAAGCAACTCAAAATTCCAAGTATATCCGACAGAATGCGGATGGACGCACATGTGTATACTCGCCACGTGTAGAGACTTGAGAGAAATTGAGCATGTGTATCTCAGGCTGCGTTTATGGTTTTGATTGTCCAAGCTAGCGTCTCACCCTTTCACCGTTAAAATGATCGCGGACTATAAGGGATTTTGAACATGTCAGGAATGTGAAAGTTTAGGTAATGCCATGGAGCGGCAGAACACGTACGTCCAGAGATGTTTGCACTTTAATAATCCTTCATGGGACACCATTTGTAAGAAACGGGATTTGGAGATAGGAAGTCCCAAGAACTCACCAACTGACAGCCATTTGGCTGTTCGTGTTCCCAAAGTTCGAGATGAGAGAAATGTACGTGGTGTAGATGGGGAACGCGAGGTGAACCATGGACACTGCCCTATGATTAACATTGGTTCAGTTTTCGTGTTTCTGGGCAGCATCAAAAAAAGTGAACTATACATACATAAGGGCTCCGACCTTTTTCAGTGCAGCATAACTAGACCGAATCCAATGTGAAATATGAATAGGGAACGCACAATTATCTTTTGAAGTCTTCGGTCATCCGGGAAATTGCTATAATAGAGGAAAACCTGTATTGAAATGGCTCCAAAAAGGCTGGCGATACATACGTGGATTAGAAATGCGCTCTTCAATAAGTAGATGACAATCTGAATGAATGAAAGGACGTACATTGCCCATCCGATTAATCCTAGAAAGACGGCGCCCAGTGTGTTTTCAATCGTAGCAGTGACTGCCATTGTTGACTGAAGAAGCACAATCCGGGGAGGAGGAGGGAGAAAACGATCTCAAGGAAACCAAGACAGGGCCATGATGCATGATGGTATACTAGACCCTACTTAGGTTGATTGAATATGTAGGTGGCTCTCGAGTAGTATCCTTACCCCTAACGGTCGGTTTGATGCAAGTTTGATGTGATCAATCCCACCAAATGCGACAATTTGTGACATTCTCCAACCTTTTCTACTGCACCTCTCCACGGTTTTTGTGCGAAAAAAAATGGAATGTGTAGAGAGGTCTATTTGGAGTGTAAGTGCAAAAATCTGGAGCTATCCGTGCAGAATTAAGGGAGAAACCGAACGAGGGGTCAAACCGAACTAGGGGGTAAAGTAACTGAAGGCGCTAGGTACATTCATGCACGGTGATTTCCGGAAGCCAGTGGAGCGGTGTTTACAACCAGACGGTATATGTCATTGGTAGGAAGGTGCGAGATCCTCCGAAATGTTGTTTTTCATTTTCTTATATTTGCGTACAGACTCAGCAGCAAATTGGGAAATTTCCAAGTGCTCTGAAGAGCTTGATCAATGCCACCACTGGCTTATCCAGAGACGCGGTTGACTGTGGACGGTCATTCAGGGCTCGTAAGTACTTGGCGGAAACGGGAGCCTGGGGGCGGCTGGCGAAGAAATATCCCATACCGATGTGCCTTCCAAAACGTCAGAGAGCAATACTACAGTAGCGATCTATAACTCTTGCATTAAATGAATGTGGTTTAAAAGATAGAAAACATGGAAGTCCAAGTCGGGAGCGGGATAGTTCTGTCTGGAAAGGTAACCAAGATCGATATCGTCAAATAAATCATTCAATCTCGTCGGTCCATAGCAGTCTCATGCCGACTCAAAGTAGAATCGCTGGAATCCGTTTCAGCTATCAAAGTCCTTTTGAATGCACAAAAACGCGTAAATCGTACTCACCACTGCTTGTGATTTATCGGCAGGTACAAGGTAAAGGTCCAAGAGACCGTTGTATGTGAGAGTGTTGGTCGTGAACGCGAACCCATCTACATGTGCTGCAACACCAGTCCACGAGAAAAAGTGGACCGGATACGTTGCTTTTTCATATGAAGTGAGTATCGTTATAATCTGACGAAGGAAGGACACATAACATACCGGATGCTCCCTCAGTTACCCAGACAGCTACGAAGTGCAGTTGAGTGAAAGGTATGGAAATATAAGTAGAAGGATTGAAAAACGAACCAGTGATCTCCTTCGTACCGGAATCATAGTTCCACACGGCGCTCTCGGAGGTCTAAACATGCTACGAGTTACATATCAGGACATTCCATTATAAATTGTGGCTCACCAAGCTATAAGGCCAGCGGCCATTGAGCACGTCCGAGGGCGGAGCGCCAGGGGGAGCTTAGGTGGAGTGATAAGGTGTTAAAGGAACTCCAGTGAGCTGTATCGCGCATCTACACACTTTGATTCGTCTGTGTGATCCTGCCAACATTTTGCTGGTAAGGATCTGGGTTTGTGGGGCTATTCAAAAGGATGAGAAATACGGCCTTTCTTTGAGACTCCAATACCCAACAGCGGACGTACCTTGGCATACTCGAGCCTGTCAGACCAAGGAAAGGATAGTCATATCCGGGTGTCTAATGAATTCGTGAGTTTGAGACCAAAGATGACGATGCAAAGAACGTACGGAGATGGAGATGTCAAAGACGCCAGACCCAGGAGGTGTGAAAGTGACCAAGAGCCGACTCTGCGAGAGGCCGTACCTATGAGCACGTATCAACCCGTCACTCGTGTCAATCACTCGCAAAGACTGGGACTAACCAGGTATAGGGCGAGGGGGATGCATTCAGGTAAGAAGACGACATATATCCAAGCACGGCATTGTCGGAAGTGCGAACAACTTTAATGTATCCCGTTTGTGCCGTTCTACGTAGATAAAGAACGCAAAAAAAGAACAGGAAGTTGTCAGCGGAGTGACATGGCAATTGAAGAGTCAACGAACGGGATATATGAGGGACTTGCGTCGCGAGCTACGTCAGGGCCAAAAAAAATTTAAAGAAGAAAAAAGAAAAAAAAATGGAAAAAAATGGAAAAAAACAGGCACGCGTTAGATGCAGCCTCAGTCTGTTTGGTAGCATCAAAAAATAGCACCTCGTACTCGGGTTGGGCTGAACAGTTGTCGTGGCTTGGAAAGCGGCAGGCCCCGGCGCAAGCGCTGCGCGTTCGTCAGTTCAGGATACGTGGCCATCGCTTCGCGTTTGGCAGCGTGGGTCGTCGCGACCTGGGGTCGGGCCTCGACTAGAAGTGCCGCAAAGCCAAGGAGCGCCACGAAAACAGACACCAGAGAAATGAATGCGAGTTTGCGCGCCATCGCCTGAACTTTTTATCGAGAGGTGTAGGTGGGATAATGAGAGGTTGATAGTCTCGAGGATTTGGCCATAAGTAAAGACAACAACAGTTCGGCCGGTTTCGCACGTAATTGATTGGGTGGTCGAGGCACACCGCAGTGAACTCGAAGGGAATGAATGTACTTACGTGCTGCCGGAGAGTAACGGCTCCGAGTCAAGCGCTCACGATAGTACCTCGTCAGGTCACATTGCCGCCGAGTCGCGGTTATTAATAGCCACCCCCAGTCACCTTCCAATTCGTCCAACCAAATGTTTCTAAGAATTTATTTAGTTCGAACTGTATGACGTTACTGGCAAGTGATTGGCTACTTGATGAATTTCGCCATCTGATTTTTTTTTACTGAGGCAGCCCCGGCTTTGAAAGGTACATAAGTACGAATTCCTACAGAGGGATGGAACCCTCACCTCGCAGGGATCCCATCGAGGTCCAATTAATCACTATCTCCTCCGGATATCCCAAAATTACCATAGATCGGTACGGCCTTCCCAAGGGTCGTCGTTGAAAGTGTAACGCGGACGTTCCAGTGGAATCACGGCTTCATCAGGAACTCGAGTGTCAATTGTTTCCTCAGCCATGTTATTGGACGACGGGCTACCGGGCGACATCACGTCCTCTCCAGAAACCCGAGCATCCTTTGACTCTTGCTCGACAAGGTCATCGGATGAGCGACTTGGACCCGGCGCCATTATGTCCTCGCCAGAAACAAGAGGTTCGTTGACTAGGTATTCTTCCTCGACCAGGCCTTTGGAAAAGTGACTTGGACCCGGCGAAGGCATCGCGTCCTCACCGGAAACCAAAGGTTCCATCTCTTGAATCCCGGTAGTTCCATCCGGGGTTAATTCAGCAACCCGACTGAAGGCTATTTGGGAGTCCTCAAGATAGTTATCCACAGTATCGCCCAATGCAGTTTCGATTCGGTCGGCCAAATCGACGACGTTGGGGTTGTGGCGCTGCTTCACATACTGACAGAATTGGGACAGCGACGAAACAAGTTTCTGGATGTCGGCTGGGATCTTATCAATATCTTTTCTTGCGTAAAATGGCGGTGCCCCTATTGCGAAGAAGAAGTCGTGGAGAACCTGGTTTCTGAGACCATCACTGGCAATTGAACCTTCTGCCCTGTATTTGTCGAGACGCTCCGCACAAGCCTTCGCCTTTTCCAAGTAAATCTCCTGCAGAGCTAGAGACAGCGACGTCAATTCACTGAACAGCCCGCGACGACCGGAGATCATTTTACCTGTATCTTCTTCCTCAGAAAATTGAGGGGTTACAGATGAGACATCCCGTGAACACGTTGCGAAAGCGAAAGGAACATCGATATGTTGAAGTTCCTCACTGCTAGGGAGGCAGCGAACAAGCTTGTAGTAAATTTCTACCCAAGCCGTCTTAAGCCTGACTTCGCCCTTATCAGTAAGCTTCTCGAGATGAAAATTGCCGAGGAAATGGAAAATGGCTTCGTGGTAGAAGCTTGCAGTGCAGAGCTCGAAGCCAAGACCCCGTCCTGGAGATTCATTGATATATCGAGCGAGATTGGAAAAGGTGACCTCCTCCTTGACATGGGGGCGCAAAATCTCTGTGGTCGCGTCTTCGAACCCGATCATCCAAGTGTTGATCTCCGCCAGGCTATCACTTGACTCGTCATATGCGCGGAAAGGCGACACACAGGATTTAAAGCAGCGAAGGGCGGCCTCCATGATACTGGTGTCAGAGTCGTTGTGCTGATACTGGTGTCGAAGAAGGATAAGACCTTGAAGCTGGTCCCAGGGCGGCCCCGCACGGGCGTTTGCTTCCCGAGAGTTTACCTTCCCCCAAGCCGCCCGCGAATCGTGTTCTCCACTTTCCCATTCTTGTATAATTTGGCTTCGATGTGCGTCGAATTTCCCACTCCATTCACGAGAGGCATACAAGCGAAAAGCGTAATCACGTCGGATGGAGACCCACGCGACATCAAATGCCCACCACTGTTCGGATTCATGCTCCATGGCAGGTCGGAAAAGCGACATGGTCCGGTTGTAGTGAATGGGTATTGAGCCGCGAATATTGATGCGGATCTCGTGAAGATAATGTAGAACGTTGTCAGTTGCTGCTGATAAACCCTCGAGAGTGCTAAAGAGTAGAAATATTGGTTTATCAATCAAAACAGCCAATACCTTCCTGCCATGGTTAGCTCTCTTTCCCTCAGAGAAGACGCGGTGCAGGTAAATTTTGGCGATGACAGTACCAGTGACCAAGGCAGTTGGAATAAATGTAAACAATGCATAAAAGAGCGAGAAAAGTTGGGGGAAGGGTCGATAACGGGAAAGAGCGATGGAGAGGATGTAGAATAGCTCGGCTTGAGGTGATTTATAGGGACATGGAACGGGAACTTCTCCTTCTGAATCGATGGTGGTCTCCTTCTGCCAGGCATAAACATGCAACGCTGGTAAGACTGTGGTGATAACTGGGAATAAAGTCGAGAGGACGATCAAAATCGTAACGGGGATGGTGACGGCGTTGACTTCCAGGGAGAGAAGAAATTGGATGAGCCCCGCGAAGAAGAGAAGCAGTGAAATTTGGAGTAGGATAGAAAGGGAGGAGATAACGCCACGGACATGCCATTTTTTGAGCATGCTGATCTTCATGTTCAGCAGTGCAAACACTTGTTCAGGGGTAAGGTATTCTGGGTACGAAAGATGTTCTCGCAACCATTGCGCGGCGATGATTCCTACCAGTGCAGTCGTAAGACTGAGCACGAGGCTCAGCGACCAGAAAACGTTAATGCGGATGGAAGCGGGTAGAGGCCCTGTCGCGTTAGTGGCACCATCTTGAGGTTGCAGAAGTGGAATCGATTGCAGGAGGAACGACGTTACTATAGCAGAAAAGAGAGCCGCCTGGAGTTCTACATCAATGAGCGTGATGGATAAATGCGATAAACGACAGACAAAAATCAGGATATTTTGGACCTCCTTGTCCCATGATTCACATCGTTCTTGATCATCCTTGAGCATTGGCTGGAGCATTGTTGTCCAGTCTTCGTCGGTCGAATCTTCCTTGGGTGTGGGACCTGCTGGTGGTATGTGCTTGATCTCGCCGCAACATTTGAACTGGCGATATGAAGATTATACGTATGAAGAGCAGCAAGGCAAGAATATGATAATACCTGATGTTCTCCTCCAGCCGGGATTTCTTCAACGGGCGACTTTCCATAAACGCAAGGGTCAGGAAGTTGGAATCAACCAAAGAGATAAATCAGCATCTCACATTTTCTTTGACGCTTTCAGCATCAAGACGCTGGACACATTCCTCAACGGCATCCCAAAGCACACTGGCAAGTCTTTTTTTGAGTTCCTGGTTTCGATCACCCGGCATTCCGAGGCTTGGTCGGTGGGGGGAAGATTCGAGACTCGACGGGGTGAGCTGGCCGAGGACGTGGCCATGTGTAGCCACACTTTCTCATGAGCAGTTTATTTTGACAGGGAGCCGGGTTCGAATTGAGTAAACATTGAGGACTGCCTCCGGTGAGGACTTTCAACACCAATCGTAATCGGTCCAGAAATTCCCCTCAAGAACCATCGTAATTTGTGCGACTGGTCTCCATCCTGATTTCGTGCCGGAATCTCGTCTGCAGTGCAGGAGCGTCGTCCTCTGGAGTCGTGCTTCAATTTCGTGGCATTTTGATGTTTACTCTCCTCTTGCACTGCCGAGAGGTCGCCCCAGAAATATTCGACTGAGGTAGAAGACTACTGGCTCAGAAAAGAGGTCAATCTCGCCGTCCTTCAAGGATTAGGACTCAATGTACTTACTTGAAGTCGATCCAATTAGCGTACCGGGAGACCTCTACCGCAGCTGCAAAGTTGATGTGCGAATTTGGACGCGACTTTAGGGATGCGAAACCCAAGGAGAAGCAAAGAATGGGAACTCGAAAACTTGAGTTCGATACCGCCGTCTTTCAAGGATCAGCAGGTAGAAGTTCCACCCAAACTCAAATTCCCCAAAAATTGATCCACGAAATCCCGGGCCGTCTATCCGGCGAAGGAGGGTTGCGTTGATTTCCACTTCAATACCTGTCCCGCTGACAGCTCCTTCAACGGGAATCCTGCTCTTGAAGGATTTTCTCCGCTCACTCTTGACGCGCCTCACCCGAGCTAGCGCTATGTACATAAGTACGGCTTCTCCGAAGGAAATCACTTCGTGAATGTGCAGCACAAACCATTAATTTTTTCACGCTCGACGAACTATTCGCACATTATCTTCCGGAACCCGGCTGTATGTTCCACCTCCACAGGCATATGAACGCTCATTAATCTGATTCATGTCGAAGCCACTCCCCAGTCCTCTTTTCATTCCTTTTTTTGCGTTATGTTACATGATTACTCCAAATGCGAACGTGTAACGAGTCAACTTGAATTTTACCTGCGGGCGCACAGTAGTGGCTTTTGAATTGTTTGATTTCGGCGGTCGCATCACCATCTTCATTGAAAACAGCAATGAGAAAAAGGAAGGAGTACACCATCCCAGGAAGCATTCATCACATGGGTCATAAACCAATGCTTGTCCTTGTCTGACAACAAGGAACCATAGCCATTGACCTCCAGGGAGTCGAGGCGCCTTGTCAAGGCACGTGCAGCCACCATTGCCTTCAACGCCTCAATGGAAAATGTGTGGCAATCAGTGAGCCTCAAGGACTTCAAGTTTTTGCAAAACAGGGGATTTTTGGTCTCTGGGTTGACCGCAGAGAGGATTTTGAGTTCGGAATCGGTGAACCCAGGGCAGTTTATGAGATGCAGTTCAGAACTAGGGAAGGTAACTTGACGTCCACAAGTATAGATCGCGTAAGGTCCTCGAGGAACCATGGGTCGACGTCCTCGAACGATACGTATTGTCAGCCAAATTTGTTCAGAAGCCGCATAAACATGGCGAATGCATGAAGCATAGAACCACACGGGGTAGGATTGATGTCTCGGAATTTTAAGTGCGTCAGCTTTACCCTGGTCAAGGAATACACTGCGTCTAGGGCACAGAACACGTCCAAGATGCCTCGCGCATCGTCTGTGGATATGTGGGAAAGGTGAGAAATGGTCAATGATTTCAGCATAGTATGCGATCGAAGCCATGCGGTATTCCTCCTGAAGGTATATCCATCGAGAATCATCGAGGTTATATGGGAGCCTTGAACAGGAAGGCGGTAATCATATACCTCATGAAGGGACTGATCATCGGAGTCATCGACGTCGCACAGGTACTCCAGGTTGATAAGAGAGGAGGCGCTCCGGTTACTGAAATAGGTGGGAGAGGGTAGTGACGAGCTCGCGTGGACGTCGATGAGGAAGCCCTTGAAACATTGTAATCCCGGTAGCAGGAGGTCCATGAAATTACTAAGCCGCTCCTTTTCGGACGCGTCATCAGGAATTTCCTTAGAGCGGCGGATGATAGCGACGTGGAATGAGTGGGAGCCTGACTTGGGCAACAACATGTATCGCAGGATTGTTTTGGCGTCGTCTATGTGTGTGGGTGATTTCGAGTCCACATAAAAGACCAGGTGGGGGAGTCCGGTCCAGTATTCACTGTGCCCGATCAAGATGGCTTCCCATACAGAATCCACAGCCATCAAGTTGTAGGGGAAGTTACGAAGGGTGTAGGAAAGGGAACTTGTTGTTTCTTCCCCGCTATAGGTACTAACAGCGTGGGGGCACCCCAAGTAGCAAAAGCTGAATATTACTTCAAGGAGTTCTACTGGCAGAGACATCATGGTGGTTTGCGGAGAGAGACTTGTTTCAGATTGGTCGCCGTCGTTGCGTATGTAAGTCCTGGCGGTCCACGCCTCACGACGAAGGATATCACCATTCTAGACAGAGAGATACATGGAAAAGGAAAGCATTGACAAGGGGAAGTAGGCCGACAGGCATGAAATTTGAATATAGTTGGCGGTGTCTTTTCCTGAGCTTCCTCTCCCCCTCAACTTTTCGTTGAATAGATTCTCATTCGCGATTCCAGAGGATTACAGCACGAACTGGTGCAAGGAACCGATCAGGCGCCTGAGGTCGTCACTGGGCAAGTTTCCTTCGCCTCAACGAAATTCATCCCCACGATTCGAAGCACTTCAGGAGTGAACGAACTTGAAGAAAAATTAAGGGAGCAGAAAGAACCTGCCGCCAATAGAGTAAGTGAATCTCAGCCTTCTGGGTCCTGATAACGTTGATATACTTGTACACCATCGCATAGCGAAGTTCGGATGAAGACATACCTGAAAGAACGTTTGGTAACTTTGGTAGGACCAGGCAGGATACTTATGACTTGTGAGGCGGGCTTCTCCAGGAATCTCGGCGTTCGACGTACATATGGCGTGATGATTTTAAAAATCTGGACAGGTGGTATTCGTATGCAAGGTAACCGGTAAGTACTGTGGGGGTCATCCAACTGGCAGGGGTGACACCGTCACGACCAGGCTGACGCGTGACGAGACTCACAGCTTGGGCCTCAGCAACCTTGACCAATACATCCAGGATTCCTCGGCCCTGCCTTTTTGAAGCCCTAAATCTCGACATACGGATAGATGAGCTCCCATGTCGACAACGACCCCTCATTTTCGACTGGTCCCTGCGATTCTACCGTGCGTATCAAAATGTTCAGGGTGATCTCCACTGGTGGGGAGTCAAGTACGTTGGAAAGAAATTTGGAAACAAAAGCAAGTCGTTTTTATCAACCATTGGTGGGTAACATTAGCCAGCTGCAGTCAAGTGCTAAATCGCGAAAGAAGCATGAGTTTATCTTATCTGGATCTCACAGGGCCGATGTTTGATGACTTTTCGAATTGTCTGTCGTGTGCCCTGACCCGACCTTTCACTCCTTGTTCACTCCATTATTCAACGTGGAAACTCAGCGCAATCCTTGTTTTTTAATTTCTACGCGCACCAAGCACTGCCATACACCATCGGGAGGGTTCAACGTGCTCAGATCAAACAGCCTCCTTTATGACGCCGTGTTCCATTTGTGAGGTTGGCGTCCCTGGCGGCCGCAGTGCACGACGTCGGTGTATTCATGGCACTGGACAAGACCACACGAACGCTGCTGCGAAACGGGGGTCGGGGAGTTCTGAGTCTCCTGGACCACAGGTTGGTGGCGCGACGCGTAGCACCCAGGCGGTCGCCCCAACGCGCCAAGGGCCTCAACAAGTATATGCGCAATATAAATCAACCTTGGAGGAAGGTACAAAAAGCAAAAACGCGTTAGCCATCGAGGGAACCTTTGATTTTGGCTACGTCGACCCATCATCCGCCCTTCCAAGGTACAATGCAATCATCAGAACGAGGGATCGAAATTCAACTTCGAGGCTGTTGGAAATAAATCTTGCATCGTGTCAAGGCCATTTGAGAAGGTCGTCTATGTACGTCTTACTTACCTCTGGACAGCTAACTGCAGTTAATTTCCTTGTTTTGAACGTTTCTCTGCAGTTTTTCAATCGAAATTTCTGGTACCCGACGAACAATACTTCCAAATCAACCTATAACAGTAACTTTGCTACTCAGACACAGCTATGGCGGCCGATATGAGGATCGCGCCGATTTCGTCTTCGAAGATGTTCATGTTGGACGACGTTTCATGATGTCACAAACTTTACGAGTCATCATCGCCAATCGGGTTGAACATGATGTCTATAGGCCCCTCGTGCCTTATGTGGCCCGTCCAAGAATCGATAGGCGAGAAATGGACGAAATTGTTCCCGGCGAGAAACCCCCGGCTATCATGGCAATAACTTACGTTGGACGACTCCCTCATGCCGATATTCCTGCAGAGCTCCACAAAGCTCTTGCTAGGTTCCGATCTACATCAGAAGCTGTGGGTCAGATCAAGAAAACCTTCCTCCCGTCCCTGTTTAATTCCAGAACATACGCCCCCAGATTTAAGTGTTTGCTGTGGGTAGAGGAATATCAGATGGAGTGAGCCCTTAAAACTCGGCCTTGCCCTCGTTTCCCCGACTTACTCCGCTTTTCAGGCAGGATCTGGAACGTTACGACATTCCAAATGCAAAATTGGCCCGCCATAATAATTACTATTAGTGAGCTTTTCTCTGGCGGAATTTTTTCACTGCTCAACCTCTTGTCAGCCTTCCTGTCCCAGGCCTCGCAGAGAAGCGACCCAGCTTACTTGTCGGTGAGATCAGCTTGATTGATATAGTATTGCCATCTTTCCCATAGCAATAAATTTCCAGGTGATCGTATCTTTGCTCAGGAGCATGGTACTCGGGATGGTCGCTGGTTTGAGGGACATGTTCACTTTGTTCGTAAAGAAGAGGTGGGTCTACGTTTCCACGGGAGCTTCGCAAGGTACCCCGAAAGCACAACGTTCCACATTCGTTTCCGATTGAACCGAATTCCCCTCCGACGCGAACACCAAGCTTTGGATTCCTCGTTCAACGAAGAGCGAGTTTTGTTCCCAGAAAAGGAAGACCTATCGCTGGTCAACCATCCACCTACGGAAAGCTCTATTAAGCTCTACAACCATTTACTAGCCGACAACCGTCCTCAACTTCAGGCCGTAATTTCTATCCTTTCTCAACGTCCCGGATCGCCCACATTTGTGGTCTTTGGCCCGTAAGAAAGCTCTGTTCTTCGACACGCTTCTTCCCTTGCTGAATAGCGTTGCTCAGGCCTGGTACCGGTAAAACGGTCACCATTGTAGAATCAATACTGCAGGTCGTGGATGCAAATCGAACTGCCAGAGTCTTCGCATGCGCTCCCAGCAATTCTGCCGCCGATCTCCTCGCATCTCGTCTTGCAGCGCATCTCAGCATAGATGAGCTCTTCCGGTTTTACGCACCATCTCGTTTCAAGGACCAAACTCCTGATAAATTGCGTTCCTACGTCTGCACACTGCCAGATGGACATTTCTCTGTGCCTCCTATGGCTCGAATGAGGAGATTTAGGGTCGTCGTCTCCACATGCGTGTCTGCGTCCTTCGCGTCGGGGATTGGGTTGCCTCGGGGCCACTTCAGCCATCTATTCGTCGACGAAGCTGGACAGGCAACGGAGCCTGAAGCGTTTATTTCGATCAAAACTATGGCGGATGCCCGTACCAACGTGATTCTCTCTGGTGACCCTAAGCAGCTGGGCCCGGTTCTTCGTTCCACTGCGGCTCAGAAACTAGGCTTAGAAATTAGTTATCTGGAACGTTTAATGAACAGAGACGCCTACAATCTTAAAACCGGTTTTGGAACGTTGTGAGTATTCCCTGCTTTCGATCCTCCTTGTTGCTTTACCGATTATCAATTTCCAAGCGTCGTGAAACTCGTAAAGAACTTCCGCTCCCATAATTCAATCCTTCAGTTCCCGAATGAGCGGTTCTACGGAAGCGAGCTCCAACAATGTGGAGATCCTAGCTTCATAGATAAATATCTGCGCTCACCTCTCTTACCTGCCCCAAAATTCCCGATCATCTTCCACGCAATTTCTGGGAAAGATGACCGCGAGGCATCATCTCCTTCGTTTTTCAATATCGACGAGATTCTTCAAGTGAAAGCTTATGTCCAGAAGCTCAAAAATGACAGGAACTTCCGTACTGGTCGGTGTCCAGTAACGCCCTTGTTGGTTTATTCCTGCTCATTTCTGGATTCCTTTTTCAGTCGATGCGGATATCGGCGTGATAGCACCTTACCACGCCCAATGTCTAAAATTGAAAACAGCGTTGCGGAGCTTAGCGGAAGGTGTAAAAGTGGGGTCAGTTGAAGAGTTCCAGGGCCAGGTCTGTGTCCTTCTACTGTTCCCAGGAAATTTATATTTATCCTTCCTACAATAGGAACGGTCTGTCATTATTATATCTACCGTCCGTAGCAGCAAGGAGTTTGTCGAGTACGACCTACGTCATACTCTAGGCTTTGTCGCAAATCCTCGTCGTTTCAATGGTATGCCCTCTTGATTGCATAGACTCTCGCGGTTGTTCACCTCAGCGTGTTTCTAGTGGCTATCACCCGTGCTAAAGCGTTGCTCATCGTCGTCGGAGATCCTCAAGTCCTGTGCCTTGACCCTCTCTGGCGATCCTTCTTAAACTACGTACATAAAAACGGCGGTTGGACAGGACCTGACATTACCTGGGATCCTAGCGTCCCTGTCGACGAGGCAGGTGGATACGACAAAGCCATCCGGGAGTCTGCTAAACTCGACATGAATGAGTTTACCAAACGGATGGAGAGTCTCACGATGGCCGAGGTGGACGAAGAATTGGACGCGAACGTTGACAGACCGTGGCGTGATGTAGAGTAGAAAAGGTGGGTTTTTGCCTGGCTCACATGTCCCATATCCCGATTCACCGGGATATGCCTCCCGGGTACTCAGCTGTACTCGGATGTCATTTGCTATCTCATATAATCTTTTGCCTATCTTCGACATATCCTTCCACACATGTCAAGTGTCATGCATCCGCAGTCGTACGAAAATCGTCCAACTCGCCTTTGTGGTGCCAGTCTGGCCCCTTGAATTTGAAGGTCAAAGGCCGAAAGGGCTCGAACTATCGCGCAATGCTCACGAGCCATTCTAATTTTATGTAAACTTTATTATGAATAGCTCTGGAGATACAACGCGCATTCCCGGCGGGCCCCCGCCCTTTTCAACTTGACGTACGTTACCCGTTTTGTTGGCCATACGCTGGCACACGATGCACCGAACGTGCGAAGCTCCGAGTCGTGCTCGAGTATCGCTCCTGATGTCCGTGGAATACCATGCTTTAGTTTGACTTTATTCTTGTGCACTTTCAAGTTGAACCCGAAAAGGGAGAAGCCTTTTCTCTAGACCATTGGCCCAAGGAAGTAAGCGCTGACTCCAATAGGTTTATTGGCGCTCTTTCTGCGTCCGCTTGGGAGATTTTTTGAGGTACCGGGAGATGGAATTCTCAGGCTCGCTAATTGGGACACTTCATTTTTAAAACGGCACCAAACCAGCGAACCGTTATCGGAATATTAACATAATGCTCCAATGCGCATTAACTGCCTGCCCATCCTCATGGCAGCCGGGAGGTATAATTACCTGTCGCGTCCCCAGGGCGAAATTTCGGTCCAAGGGAGATTCCTTTAGGCCGTTAAGACAACCCCGAGATGGGCGCGGCTGAATATATGTATCGATGAGAAAGGAGGCCTCCCTAAATATATGGACTCTTGGGAATATGACGCTATGGCTGCCTAAAACTCTACGAACTTTTACGTGGGTCAGTCAAGAAAGCTCAGAATGACGGGTGCCATTTCAGGTTGAACGGGATCAACTCGATTTTATATATCTGCCCGGTCTGTAATTCGGTCCCGATATCCCTGTCGTGTGCAATGAGGCGTCACTTCAGTGAATGGGTGCCTAAGCGTCCCAGTGTATTTTAGTGCGAGCAATTAGGGTGCACGCAGTTTTACGTTGACTCTTTTCGCGTCCTTGCCTGTACATCTGAGCATTGTAAGCGCGCTTTTATAGTGACTGCATAGCACGTTTTCACTCATTTTGAGCACACGGCAAACACGAGATTGTGCCTGCTTGTGCCTGAGTCGATCACGGCTCATCTCAATAGGCAGATAAGTATTCGCCTGCACATAAAACAGAGATAGAGCGGTTATCGCAACATTCCCATATTTTGGTTCATATTCAAGGCATGTTGAGGGCTGATCGGAGAGCTTTCTGAGGTTTTCTGGAGGTTCTAAGCATCAAGCGCGGAGGCGCCGAGTGTTGATCTGGGCGATCTCTTTCCCAAGTGGTGGTACATTTATGAGCCGTCGTGGGATTCCCGCAGCATGATTCTGGGGTGGTTCGACGCTCGAGCATCTGTTACAAAGTGAGCCGGTATTTTCACTTCCACATCCGCTTTTTGAACCTACCTTTTGAACCCCAAGTCTTCAAACGTGCAAGCAGCAGATAATAACACAGGTTGACATCTAATCACCGATGACTCCGGTGTGCCTGCCAGGAATTTCTTTGGGTGGTGGCCGTGGGGTTGCAATTGGCCTGGTGATTTATCCAGCTGGAGATAACAAGGCTGACCGGAAATGGAGTGGTGGACTGTTGGAACAGATAAAACGAATAGGACATACCTGGACATGAGAATAGAAAACTGTCAATTACTCATTGGACGACGTTGACATCCAGCAGGTGGGTATGCGGGATGAAACCGTAATTAGGCGCTGAAAACCGATCGCCAACAATGTGGCATCCACAAGCGTCATCTTGATCTGATACTGTGCGCCACACGAACATCTACGAGCTTACGCGCCTGCATTACAACACTACCTTACCACATCTTTTGCGTCTTTCTCCTGGTTGCGAATGAATTCAATGGCTCGTTGAGCACCTGTGGAATCTATGACAGCTGCCAGGTTATCCATAGGTAATCAAAGGATATGCAGACAATATGGCTTCAGTCTGAGTTATGAGCCATCGAGAAAGGAGCTGAAAGGAGTACCACCCTTAACGATTGCACGTTGAGTTGGATTTGCTCCATGCTCACTGTAGGGTTAAGCCTGCACGATGGTCGGTCGGGACCATTGTTTAAGCGGCGAAAGAGCGTCGAATAAGTAGTATCGGACGAACCTCGGGAAGAGATTCAAGGGCGCCTTTCCTTCTACTTGACCTTCTCAGAAGCCAGCTTGAATTCAGTCGGTACTTGGTGATCCATTGATGCCAAGTGGGCGACTTGTATACATATAATTTTGGATGGAGACGATCGTCAGGCACGGGAAGCATAGTCCCCGACTCCCGAGAATGGTCAATGTTTTGAGAGCCGGAAGATGGAGAGGGGCGAACGAAAGTCCGATGTTTCATGGCTGAAGGTGTACGAGCGGTTATCCTGCTCGTTGTCAAGATCCCAAGGGGTGGATCCCAAATGAACTGATGCGAACCAGCGTATCGGGGATGCGCCTCGGTGCCTGTGATTCAGGAACTGCGAACCGGCTCATTTTGGAAGTGATATACAAGTCTAATCGCGTTGTGCCTGAGAACCACCTCTCTCCTCTTAGCCATCATCTTCCCCATGCCCGTCTCATCCGACGACCCCCTCGACGAGGTCCTCAGGCCACCTCTTGACGAGACCCCTGAGCAGCGCGTCCTGAGGCTGGAGAGAGAGGCGGAGGCAAAGCGCATTAGTCTCGCCATTGATGCCTCCATCAAGGCGGAACGTCAGGCACGCAGGAAAAAACGCATCGTGAGGCTACTGCTGCTGGGGCAAAGTGAATCAGGTGTGTGTCTTATCACATCTGGACCTTATTATATATTTCTCGACGTTAAACCCACCTATCGACCTTTAGGCAAGTCAACGACCCTAAGGCGTGAGTTTTCTTCCAATCTTCACATCAGCAAGTGTCCTGAAATGAGTCGTAGAATTCCAACGATTATACACACCGACTGCGTTCCGTGAAGAGCGAATACTATGGCGCGCTGTGATCCAATTGAATGTCGTTCGTTCAATACGAACTATCCTTGATGCACTTTCAATGCCCAACTTCAACTCGCCATATTCATCTCCTCGATCTCGAGCTCGAAGTCTATCTCGCACTAGAGTACCCCCACTCCCGACACGCCATTCTCCTCCACCTATCCCACAATACCCCCATGGTATCGACATGATGAAAAGCTCAAACCACAGTGATAATCACGGATACAGCTCTGACGTCGCACAAATTTCTTGCGGTTCTCCGCCACGCTATCCCCCCACAATTCCGCACCATCACCAAAGCTACTACAACGAACAGGATGCAGACTATGATCCCGACTCCGATACTGAATTTATTATCGCCCAGTCATATCCTGAATCACCCCCCAACTTCAACCACGGTCCGCGATCTGATCCTTCTGGTTCATCTACAACAACGCTCGCCCAAAGCCCATTTGAAGCTCTTAAGGCTCGACTGTTACCCCTGCGACACATAGAAGCCTTGCTCATCGCAAAATTAGTTCCACCTAACGAAGACGAAGCAACCCACCTTGCTGCACCCGGCGATGACAACGGCAGGCTCCCATCACCTACAGGATCGCATTTCTCTCGAAATGGTCGCTCACATGGACGCTCGGCAAGTCTGTATCGGAACCAAGAAATCTTTGTTCGTCCAGGGCCTGGTTGGAAGGGTGGTCTGTCAAAAGCCCGAGTAAACTTTCCAGGTCATTCTTATGGACTTTCTTCCTCACAATCTAGCAACGGACATCGCCCGATGAGTGCTGGAAATACGGGTTTGGAGACACCCGACGAACCACAGGAGGTATTGCATGCATGTCGCCGGGACATGATGCAACTCTGGAACGACGAGGGTATCAGACACGTCCTACGGAGAAGAAAGATCCGTTTGGAAGAAGGAGGTGGATTGTAAGTTAGCCACGCCATGGAGTCATTACGCCCAACTTATCTAGGTTATTTAAAGCTTCCTGGACGATCTGGAGCGTGTTACCTCACTGAGATATATGCCCACCGACGACGACGTCCTCAAGGCTCGTCTCAAGACCGTCGGTGTCTCGGAATACAAATTCGAGATGGAGATCAGCGCTGGAAGAGATAGTGGGACTGAATGGAGGATCGTCGACGTTGGTGGGAGCCGAAGTCAAAGACGTTCGTGCCCTTTGATCTTTTGCACTCTCAAGTCTTATGCGCGTTAGCAGAAACATGGATGCCTTTCTTTGACAATGGTAAATAACTTGGATCTTCTCTCAAACAGGCGCATATATTTACCTCATATGTTTACTTCCTCAACCAGTGGACGCCATCATATTCCTCGCTCCAATATCAGGGTTTGACCAAGTTCTTACAGAGGACAAAACCGTCAACCGTTTGGTTCGTGATTTTCCTTCTCTCCCAGAATCTTTCCCTCTGATATTCGGCATAGGAGGATTCTGTACTGCTTTGGAAAGCAGTCTGTTCCTCGAAGCTTCTGGCAAACGTTGATTTGGTTCTATTCCTTAACAAATGCGACATATTGGAAAAAAAGCTCAATTCTGGAATTCGGTGGGTTTTGATTCATCTGGCCCTATCATTCTAGACTTTGGATACTTTGATTGCTTCATCCACCGCTTGATTCCTTCCTTTTTTGGAAAAAAATGGGCCCTTTATGTTGTTGATTTTCTTTGCCAAAGAGACCGGCTCCCAGCGTCCTGCATCTTTCTTCAGCACCCGCGTGGTTCATTCCGCCTTGCTTTGTTTCGTGTTTCCTTTCGGGCTTTTTCGGGTTTTCCCCGACCGTCGACGCTACCGCCTTCATCCGTGATTGTCTCCACTCACGTATACTCCCTCATTGTAGCTTATCGAAATATGTCCGGAGTTATGGCGACCGGCCAAACGACCTCGATAGTGTCAGCAAATGTGCGTGGCATTTTTTTCGTCTTGGGGGTCAACGTTCTTAGCTTGAGCCTGGCGTTCACATCGCTTCAGATCTCAGAGGAAAATTTAGCGCGATCCATCGAGAACATTCTCCGAACCCGAGAAAGTTTTACGGGTTTTGCACCAGCGTCACTGATACCGCTACTACGGCTGGCATAATTGCCAGCGGTGAGTTACCTTATTCTTTTTACTTTCACATCATTTCAACTGAGTTTCCTCTCTTATAGTACGCGACATGGTTATTCGGCAACACTTGAAACAATCTAAGCTGCTATGACACTGGGACAGGCACTCCACCGATTTTGCCATCAATTGTACCTTGTATCTCCCTCATCAACGCACCATTTTTGCGCTAGTCGCGACAATTTCACTTTTATATATCTTGTAGCCCTATGGTGACTACCACGACATGACAATTACGATATGCGGACCGTAGGAACGTGGAACATGTTAATGGAGTCTGCTCCATTGCTGCTCCTCGTCCCCGTGGCTCCCAGAACGCCCATACCCCGGATTCGAACGATCATCTGCCCAGCTATTTCCGTTCCAGGCAACACCGACATCTCTCCGCCAATCGACAACTCGCTACTCAACCCAGTCCTTTATTCCTGGGATCGTCCTTTCGCTCCACATCTCACACCATCCCAAGATCGCCGTGCACGCAACGTTAACCCCCCCCCTTCCTCCATTCCACCCTTTCAAATGTTGCTCGTCTGGACGTTTTTGTAGCGTGCTGTACTGTGTGGCTTCTTAGATCCGTTACGAGGACCTTATGACGAGGACCTTATGCCAGGCACAGCAATCATTCTTCCTCTACCTTCTTACCCACCCCTGCCAGTTGCGCCCCTCTCCATTCCGGTGCGTTCTGAAAATTCATTTGGTTGCTAGGTTCACGAAAATAGATTTGTTCCTTCCTCATTCCATCATTTTTATCTATGTACTGTTGGACCGTGTTGGTATAAATTCACCCGTTCGCTGTATTATTCGTTACTGGCGTGTGTGTATGGTCTATTTCCCACAGATTATTGGTTATTGGAACACCACGACGCTCGCACTCTCTCATAAGTAACCATACATACGCATGGACGACCTCATACGTCACCGCCAATCGCTGTCCGACTCGTTGATCTCAACGACGCTTGCGTTCATCCATTCAATTATCCGAGATGTCCGAGATCCGACATTATACTCTCTCCTAGCCACATGTAACCTGTAGCGTGTAGCAGCGTGTACGACGACGCACTCAAGGCGCCGGCCCGTGCGAGAAGCAGGTGGTTCACCCATTTGAACAACATTTGAAAGTCGTTGGTTCAGTTCGGTATTGAATATTGATCTTCAAGCTCAAGGGCGATCGCGCCATTCGGCGCCGTTTGTTGATTTATTCGTGCACGTTTTCCGTTTCCACTTTAAAATTTGAGCCACACCATGCCATTTATGCCAGACATCCAATTGATCAACAGGTTTTTGAACATCAAAATTTCTTCTTCAAACTAGCCCGTCACCTAGCGTATAAGGATCCGAAATTCAGCTTCTGGTTCTGACGATCTGCCTGGCCCCGTGGGCGTCGGACGTGAGCGGCGTCCTTTCTTATCAAAAGTTGACATGTTGCGCGTGGTCCTGCGATGTCGACGAGGGTTCGAGTTACTTATGTTTTGCTTACTACTGCGCTAGTATTTATTTTAGCCCTCCGGGTGCAGGGTAATGATCAGCGCGCGCGAATGAAATGCGCCTACCGGAATTGGTGAATCTGTTTGTATCGCGGAGCACTGGAGCAATGCACTATAATTGAGTGAGCAGTGGTAGTGAGTCAGCAAATAATTGAAAGGCCCAGAACGCCGCCAATCGTTCTGACACTGGATCCCGCCATATGTACCCGTATCAGTGCCTCAGTCTGGAGGCGGGTAAAAATAAAGGCGACATTACTTATCAATGCTCGCAATATGCTCGGAACCCCTCATTTACGGATGATGCTAGTCAACTGTTCGCGATCGGTCTCGGGCTTCGAATATGAATCACGAAACTGAATACTGAGGCTGATAAGATTGCGCCCAACGGAATTCAATAGGATTACTTACATGAACGTTAATGTTTATAAAGCAGCACTTGGCCATGGCTCTGGCATACATCGCGATCCCTGTGTTATGCTAACCGCGGATTTGAACTGAATTTCCCTGGGTAAGTAACCCAACCATGTGGCCGGCGGAGGCATCGAATTCGAAGTAATCATCAAGGCGAGGGATCTTCATGTCGATCGCTGACCGAAATATTTGTTTTGGACCCCAGTAGATTTATCTCCACTTGCTAGGGAACGTTGGAGAGTCTCCAGCTAGCCGCTCTAATGTTTGTCAGGTTACATAGATCCGGACCCTGTTACTGCGGAAACCACGTTCCACGATCTCTCGCGTGGCATTCCACGATACCAGGTAATACGTAGTCGTATTGTCCCGTATGTTGGTCGTATCGGAGCGTTGAATGAAATCCTATATTCCAAAGCCAAGGCTTTTATTGCCAATGAGAATCGAAAAACTCAGTACCCTGACATTAAATAATTATATCCATTGTGGCGCACTCAATTCCACACTCCACAATCCCGATTCGAATAAACCCTTTCCTAATGGAATCAAATTCCGCCATTCCTGACCCTGATCGAAGTTCGAGAAAAACAAACCCTCCGCATTTGGGCATTTATACAGGAACGCATATGTATACTATGTATATCGAACAAGGAATATAACAATATTGTAGGTACGTACGGAGGAGGGAGAGATACGATAAATAGACGAGGGACGGTGAGTATGTTACAATAAGTATCAAGCATATGAGGATGCGTGTTTTTCGGTGGAGTGAGTGAGGGGTCGATGGAGGGGATGTAATTTATGTGGAACAATGCGAGGAGTCTGGGACGAGATGAGACTGAGATGGGGATGCAAGAAATGTTGAAGCGAAAATGCAAGAAAGAAAGAAAGAGAGGTTGTGGAGGCGGGATGGGAACGAGAAAAGGAAATGAAAAATTAGACGTGCCAGTGCTGGTGTATGGATGGTGGGAAGATGAAATATCTAGAAAAATGGCGAGTCCGGATGGGCTGGATGTGTGAAACACAAGGGGATGTATAATAGATGGGCTGAGATGGGATGGGAAAGAGGACAAGAAACCGTAGCCAAGGGGGGCCGAGCCAAGGTGAATCAAGGCAAACGAAGTCAAGAGAGGTACGGGAAAAGGGGGATCCAGACAGGGGCGGCAAGCAGGGATATAAGGGGGGAATAATAGACGAAGACAAAACGCGAGCCAAGGAAAACCAGAAAAAATCCTAGGCGTCAAGATAAAAGAGAAAAATGCAACAAGAAAAGCAGAGAAACCGGGAAGAAAGGAGGTGGCTGGCGAAAGCCAACCAAGGAACCCACTCTCTGGCTACCGTACCTACAAGAAACGAATTACCTAGTGTAATGTCACTCGAAGCCGGGGTAACGGTATCAAATCCCTGGGTCAATATACGAGAAATTCGGACGGAGTCACACAAGTGCTCTTTCAAAGGAGTTGGGGTTGAGGAGAGGTTGAAACGTTGGGGTGGAGTTGCAAAGCGACCCGTAACACGTCGTGTCGATTGATTGGTAGGTAGTAAGTAGTTCGGAGGTTCTAGAATTCGGGCTCTTGAGGGTAAATCGTATGGCGAGTTGAAGGAATCGCATTCGAAAGATTAGATTTGGATCGGTTTGCTGGTCTCGAGTCGTGATGAAACATGATAAACGCGTTTGTCGCCCTTCGGGTACTGATCCACCGGCACGCTCGAGGCTAAAAGAGAAATCACACTCCTCACATCACAACCTGAATTTGAATCACACGCCCTCAAGGGAAAGCAAAAAGAAAAGAGTCGTAAGTGGCTCTGCTGGAACTGTTGAAAGTCTTGAAGTCCGAGAGGTCTTGAGAGGAAGGCAAAAATATCGAATCTTGACGGGGTCGTTCTTCAGCGTTCTTCACACCATCAATGTTCACTCTCACCACTCAGAAGAAGAAGAAAGGCCGCCGCCGCGCCATGTGTGCGTTGTCGTCACCCAATCCGCACAGGCACATCCACCTCATCGTCCTCCTCAAACGGCGCCCCGCAGTGGATCCGAAGGGTAAGGACACCATCGTTCAGCGCAGCGTCGATGTCCTTGAGCTATATCATGAAAATCCGAGGTTGATGTTGACGTTGATGTTGACGTTGAATATGGAGTCGAAAGTTGCAGTCGTAGTAGTAGTTGAGGGTGGTTCGCACAATATCACAATCGCACAGATTTTGCATATTGAACAATATATTTGATCCGATATTAGTTCATTCGCCAACCCGTCATGGGAATCCAAGTTTCATTCGTCGACAGAGCCGTCGAATGGAATGGACCGGGTGGTTTGAAAATGCATGCATGGATGTGTATGTGTATAGATGGGAGGGGCGTTGCGTTGCATGGAGAAGGGGAAAAACAAAAAAAAGCCCAATCAAAAACTCACATTCATAAAGAGAGAGGAAGACGAAAGGGCGAAGAACAGGACAAAAAGAAAAGAATGGGCGAAGGGGGGGCGGGGACGAAAAAAGCAACAATGTCATGGAATAAGACACGCACCTGTGTCGTCCCAGGAACTTGAAATACCCTGCGCATAACTCCGTACTTGCGTTCGCGCACGTTGGGAGTGACCATTCGGCTCGTGAGGTTCTTCTTCGTTGACGACCTTGTATCTACCTGTGGTTGAGAAGTTGGTTTCGGCGTCGACGCTCGATCCTCAACTTCGGTTGCCGCTGTGGAAGACTGGGGTATACCAAACCCAGCGAGCTCCTCCTTGATATCCCGACTGGGGCGCCGAGAGGGCTGAGGATCATCAGCTGATCCTTCCTCCTCCTCCTCTTCTTGACGAGGAGGTTGCTGCTCCGTCTCTGCTGTCTCCGTCGTCTCTGTTTCCCCGCTCGCCCTCCCCTTCGAAGCGGCACGTTTCTGTCCAAGGATCTCGTACAAATCCTCGCTTCCACCCCCAGAAGACGAAGATGTACCGACACCCTCAGCACCACGCATCCCAAGGACACAAACGTACCGCACACGGTTGAAATAACACGTCCCGAGCGTGATCCGCAGCGCATCCCGAGACACACCCGGGATGTCGAGGTGTGCGACGAGCGTGCAGTCTGGCGCGGAGTATGTTATGTCGGAAGGGATAGAGATGAGCGGAAGCCGGGCGGTGTGTGGAGGTAGCTGGGTGTTGGGATTTGCGTTTTGGTTCCTCGTCTTGGAGGAGGAGGAGGAGGAAGAGGGTAGAGAGCTCGAAGGTGGGCGTTGGCTTTGGTTCGTCGGTCTTGGTGGAGAGGAGGACGACGAGCCGCTGGCGCGTGGTGCTGCTTGGGGGGCTGCCTGCGGAGAGGACGAAGGCACAGACCTCGGCGTCTGCGATTGGGCACGGGTTCGCGGCGCAGCTTCTCGACGAACAGCGGGGGGCGCCAAGTTGTCGTCAGAGAAACGTACAGTCTGACTGGATTTCCTAGCTGTACGCGTCATCGGGGTTCCTCCAGCAGCATTTGGGGAAGGCGCAGCGGAGGACGCTAACGACGATGGGAACGAATGAACAGCCCCGGGACCGCCCATCCCAAAGGGAGTTGCTAGGCCAGAGAGATTGGACGAAGGACGATAATATGGATTAGCTCGGGCTGCGCCGCGAGTGGAAGAACGAATGGGGCCTGTCGTGTTGCTCGACGAGGACGACTGTGGTGGAGGCAGAGGGGTGTTCAATTGGGATACAGGAGACAACGGGCTCGGGGTGTGCGTTCGATAATGTTGTTGGCCGCTGCTATAATTACGCATCTGCGTATGTGCAGGCGGAGACGGACGGTGGTGGTGTATTGGAACCTCACTTGGGTGGTGCAAGAGGATGGGGGCATTGTCAACGGGAGACCCTTGGCTGGGAACAATATGGGGAGGCTCGTCCAGCATCTGGCTGGGGTTAGGATGCGGCTGGAAATCAAAGGATGTGGCAGTGGGTGTGGGGGTATCCATCTCTTCGAGATCCTGGATCATTGGAGAGTTGTCGACGAGAGACTGCGGGTCAAGAGTCTCCCACTGCGGATAGCCGCCCACGGGAGAAGTGGAGGACGACGAGTCCTGGTGGTGGTGGTGATACTGCTGTTGCTGAGCATTAGCGCCGGGAGTGGGTGGGTTACTATAGATCTCATTATACATCGGATACTCAGCCATCACGGGCGGGATGGGGAAAGAAAACGTGAAAAACGAGTCTGTGTCCTTTATATATGGGCTCGGAGTCAATATGACTCGCTCCGCTTCCGGCGTCGGCTTGCTTCTTTCCACGCAACAATGGGCGGCGGGAGCTGTCACAGAACAATGGTGTGACTCCTTTTCCACCAATCAGGTCCCGCCCCGACGCGGCGGTAACATGTGACCCCGACGCGGCGGTAACATGTGACCCCGCCGTAAGGTCGGTATCATGTGATCCAATTAACCTTTTATGGTAATCGTTCGCGTCTTGCATCACAGCGTGTTTTGATGGCAAGATTAGGTTTGAACGGTAAAATAGGGTGCATAACACGCATAACGTAAAAAGTGAAGCAAAGTGGAGCAAAATAAATAAATTAACGCGACTCTTCCTCGCCTTCACCCTCGTCAACGGTTGACGGGACATATCCCACACTCAGGCTCCCCGCTCGACTCCGATTATTTCGCAACAAGGTCCCCGTCTCAGCAACCCTGCCTCCAATTGGCAGCGGCTGCGGTGAGCTACCACTGCTCGCACTGGGTCTCCTCAAGCTCCCCGTCTCCACCACCCTCCGCGGCTGGTCCCCAATTCCCGCATTGCTCCCTCGCCGCGAACCCACACCCAAGCCCGCACTGGAACCGCGCCGACTATTGCTCCTACTCAACACATCCAACTCGCTTCCCAAACTGCTCGACAACGACGGCGGCGGCACAGAGGGGTACGATAGACCCCTCTGTGGTACCCCGTATCCTCCAATCCCCGTATGGCTCATCGCCAACCCCGCCAGACCCACGCCGCCGTTCTGTCCCTGCGCACCTGGCAACGCGCCGAGACCGCCAAGCAGCCCAGCGGGGAACGACTCAGGCCCGCTTTCAGGACTCGTTACGTCGGTGGATACGTAACTCGCTGGTTCCCCTCCGGCGCCACCGTTCCCCGCCCCCCCAACGCGTCCAGACCGTCCTCGTCCTTCGCCGCCTTCGCCACCCCCATTGTATCCAATCTCGATCCCCGACCGCAGGGATACAGGCGAGAATGGGAACGGCGACACTGACTCGGACGTCGACGTCGATGTCGTAGAGCTTGAGAGCGGGACCACAGGAGACACCGGGGTCGAAGGGAGCTGCAAGTCATCCGCGCCCGCCCCTGCGTCCGGTGCTGTCAAGTCAAGTCCAGGATGTTCGCCCATTATACCATCCCGAGCCTCCACCGTTAGATTCGGCCTCCGAATCCTCGTCTGCGACGAAACACGGCGGATCGGGATCCCCCTTCCATGCGCCGTCGTCGCCGAGGTGTTATTCCGATGGAGGTGGTTCCGAGACGCGTATCCACGGTTGCTGAGGAATCTCGGCACATACGAAGACCCGTTATAATAATCACCGGTGTTCTGGATGGGGTCCAGATCCTCCACATCGTCCTCTTCTTCCTCCTCATCATCGGCGGTACCCCCAATTCGACCTTCCGCATCTACACCTTCGACATCCAACTCGGACCAGGACGACGTGGTGATATGGCCTCTATGAGCTGTTGACGGGAGATTTTTGCGTGGTGGGAAAGGCGATGATGAGCTCTGCCTTCGACGATGCGTAGGTTGTTCAAACGGATCGCGGTCAGACGGCGTCAGGCCTATGAGGTTATCGACTGGCAGCCCCAGCTATATCACGAAAGTCATTAATAATATAGAGCAGGAGAAATATATAAAAGAAACCGTACCCTTCCCCTCCTAACAATTAATTCTTCCCTGTACACCTCGTTCAATCTCTTCACGCGCGCATAATCCTTCTCAACTTTCCCCAGCCTTGATCGCAACTCTTCGTTCTCCCTCCTCAGCGCGTCCAGCAGGAGACTAGGTTCGGGATCCGGAGGCACAATACCGTTCCGGCTAGCATCCCGTCGCTCCCTGGACCTCGACGATTCCCCGTTCTTGCTGACCGTCGTCGTCGAGCTACCTTCCGCATTATTATGTTTGACACCATGAAGTCCAGATTCTTGATCTTCTCTTTCTTTCCCCTTTTCCGAGGATTTGGCAGCCTCGCGCGCCAAACGTGCTTCCAATTCGGCATTCACCTGTCGCAATTTCGAGAGCTCTCGCGTCATTCGGTTCACATGATTCTCCGACTCGGCTTCCAGGGCGTTCTCCAAGTCGATCTTGTCTTCGCGGAGCTAAAGATGAAGTCGGCATGTCAATAACAACATCGATGTAACGCGAACAGGTACCGAAGAAAACAAGGACGTGAAAAGACGAACCTTCTCCAGCTTCCTCGAAAGCACATTAATAATCCTCTCCTCCTCCGCCTCATACGCATTAATCAACTCTTCCTCATGCCGTCTCTGCCCTGCTGCAGAGTCGTAACCACTGTTACTCCTATTTCCACCGCTGTTACCACTGTTGCCACCTCCTCCGCTCCCACCAGCACCGTAACGGGCAGCCCAAACCCCACCATTCCCATGCCCACTGCTACCACCACCACCACCAAATCCGAACCCCGGCCCACCCGATCCGCTCCCCCTCCTACCCTCACTTCCACCACCAGCTGACCCATACCCGTATCCGTAACCCCCACTACTCAGTGTTCCCGACGTTGGTCCGCTCCCGCTCCCATTTCCATACCCGTACCATGTCGGGCTACCTGCGTTGCTGCTGGAGAAAGAGAGGTGGTGGGTGTGTGCGTGGATAGGCGGCGATGAGGACATGACTTTAGATAGATGGATTTCGACCGGAGTGTCTATGTAGAGAAAGGAAGAAAGAAAGCAGGAAAAGTTCGTATCGATTTAGAGGATGGGTAGAAATGACTCTACGAGCGAAGAAGGGTCCCGATTCGCAAATGGATGATGTACCCCGGATTTATTGAAAACGCACGTTGCAAAGAAAAAGGGATGGCACGTTGCCCGATCTGGTGTCCTCCGGTTTTCCCTGGAGGGACGTAAGTAAAGCCTCGGTAAGAAAGAAAGGAGAGTAAACCGATCGTACTTACTTATAACAAGGTCGAATTATGTATGAACGTTAGGGGTTATCGTTGGATTTCCCGGAGGTCTCGGAGAGAACGTTCCTAGTTTTGAAGCCTCGGTTTCCTGTTCAAGCGCGACGGTCAACACGTCGCAGAGGACAGAAAGATAAGCACTACTGATAGTGGTGGGGGTGGTGAGAGCGCTATCAAAAGCCCTCAATGGTAAGTATCCACACAATCAAGTGAGTCAGAACACCCACAAGCTAATTCCAGTTGAAGAGACCTTCTCGGATCTCCTGTCTGCTACGTAAGAGATGTGGGGGGTGATCGAGGCACCGATAACTTAGAGGCAGTAGCCTCCAACGGGATACGTTCGTTACGAGAACTCGGTGATAAGGGAAGCCGTGAAAACGGGTGGAAGAGGAATGGGGCAGAGGGAGGTCCCACTTCGGCGGAATCCGAGTTTCGACGACGAGCGCCGTGATCGGGCCGCGTGCTTTCCATGTGGCCACATTTCCTCGTCGGAAATCGCATGTGCAACGACGAGAGCAGACGGCTTTGTCAAAATGAGAAAAAAGATGTAATTTATTTCATGTCCTTGGAGATTATTTACAAATGGAAACCCTCGTGTCAACCTATTCAACGTCCATTCTAAAGTGTACAACGCCGGTGGCGCACAAACACATCGATATTTCTCGTCCGGTTGGTCCTGAGAAGACATATCGATATCCTTGCAGATAAACTGAGTTCATCAATTGCCAAGCAGTATATTCTCCACAAAGATGCGAAATAGTCCACCCTCGAAGTTACTAATATCATTGACGCCCCCGGGTGCCCGAGGGGGTAAAGCCTCCAGAAATCGATCCCCGACAGACAGCGGTGCCGCAACTCCCAAGAATGCGTTCTTTGCCTGCTGAGGTGCAGGTTCAGGAGGTTCAGGTTTCATCAACGCCATGATCGAAGCGACGCCCTCTCCAAAACCATCCACGATCTCTCGCTTCAGCTTTACAAAAACAAGGGTTCGACCGTCTGTAGTTTCGTGTTTCTTCAACCCTATAAAGGCCTCCAGTGGCTCAGGAATCTCAGTGTCTGTCGTTTCATAAAACGTCAGCTTAGTCTCTAAATCTTCCCTGCGAATTCAAACAAAAGAAATTGTCGGGCGCAGTGAGCGTCCAGCGTCCACAAGATGCCTATGAAGGAATACTCACCGAATCTTGTTAACATCCTCAATACGTTTTCTTAGCCTTGCCTTATCAGCCTTGCTCATAGATCCAAGATATCTAACCCAATCATGCTTGATTATATTGAACGGTTGACGGAGGTACTCGAGATTTTGCTGCCGACCGCGCGTCCATCCATGCATCTCCTCCTGAGCTTCCATGATAGATAATACCATCAAAATCAATGCTTCAGGTGGAAGTAGGGTCGAAATCGTTGACCGAGAGCCCAATTCTGACTCCCGTGCATCTGGACTGGGAGATATCGGAGGAGACGATCGTGGCATCTGTAAGCAGTGTCTGAGGGTCGACGTAGTCAACGATGGATCAGATCAATAGAGAGGTAAGCGTTGGAGTGAGAAGGGAAGAAAAAGGTAGTAGCACTGCCCTGTAATTATAAGTAAAGCTAGTCTCGTCCCCATCCGTGTGGTGATATATAAGGAAATTCCCCGTGGGAACTGTCCATTTGATGGACAAAATATCACCACAACGTCTGGTGCATTTGGACCGCGCAACCCTCCATCAAAAAAAACCTCTCATTTGAATCCAATTCGTTGGCCTTGGGCCAATTTTTTTTTGCAGATGTTTCTTTCGATGTAGTAGAGTCCGAATCTTGAAAATTAGAATATTTCAAAAATCAGAAGTCTACGTTTGACGGCTGCCTTTCGGGCTGATGCTATGCTCAAGGCCAATGATATGGTCAGCCAGGCCAGTACTACACAGCCTTCTCAAAGATTTTGAAGTGGAGGCATGTTACCTCAACACAATGTATCAATTTGGAAGCTTCAGGCGAAGTGGTTTGGAGGCAATTCAGAAAACAAAGATTTGACCATTATGACGTATGGAGGGTTGCGCGGTCCAAATGCACCAGACGTTGTGGTGATATTTTGTCCATCAAATGGACAGTTCCCACGGGGAATTTCCTTATATATCACCACACGGATGGGAGACGAGACTAAGTAAAGCACTCAAAATAGGAACAACAACGTGCTTGGCTGAGTTAAAAAAAAACAAGAAGCTTGGCACTTGTCTTTATTTGTAAAGGAGGCTGTTCAGTTGGTTATCAGGCGCGATAAATACTACGAAGTCTAGAAAGTTCTGCCTTGCCCTTATCCTTGCCTTGAGGCCTCGTTGAGGTCCCGTGCGACTTGAGTGACGGGCGCTAATATTGGTTAGGTAAGCGATCGATTTTTTTCTTCGGTAATATTTTTCCCATCCATATCTTTTCTTCATCGAACGAGGTAGGGAACCATCCCATCCATGGAGACAGCCCATGACGATATCAAGGACAACACCATTATTGTTGGTGTGTACGGCTTCCATGTCGTCTCTGAATACGTATCTCGCTTCCCACCTGCTTTTCTCTATAACCAACTCCCATATCGACTTAACGAGAAACCAGGACACCAGTCTGAGTCGTTGAAGCGTTGGCAACTCCTGAGATAACTGTAGGAATTGGGGATAGGTGCTGTTCTTGAACGCGAGAAGGCATTGTCCTATCCCACAGACTCTCTCCCCATAGCCACCTTGCTGACATTGATGCAATAGACTCTTCAGAATTCTGGGATTTGGGGAAGCATAACCTATCTCGAGAACTCAGATATATGGAGCTGGATTAGAAGGCATAACGAGAACGAAGTAGATGGATGAGCTTACGCAGCGTATCTATAATCAAGTTTGGTCTGGTGATCATGACGAGCGGCACATATTATATGTGCTCGGGGTATGTAGAAGATCGTCGATTTATGAAAGAATCGAAATTTTCCGTCTCTTTTCCTACGTGAAGGAAATGGGATGCGGTGATACGCGAGATGATAATTTTGAGCACATGCACTCCGTATGGCTCTAGATGGAATTTTAGACCGTTATCATGGGATGAATAGAAAATTTGTGGATGAGTAAATCATTCTTCTGGCCCCAAATAACTTTGACGAAATGCCTTGCACGCGGCTTGATGAAGGACTCAAACCAGTACTCTCTAACATTGCGAAAGCCTCCCAGCCACAAGGAAAAGCAATCGGAATATGAGGGTTAAATCAGTCCTGGGTATGAGCGATCCATGTATCCGAATGACCGATTAATTACTACGATAACAGAGGAATTCGTGGCAGGTTACTAGCCAGAGTACCATCCAAAGGTGCCGGTTGCCCCATGCCAGAAATAACGGGGAAAACAATCCAGTGAGGGTAAGCCGCAGCGCATGAGGCTCGGTACGACCATGGCCAATGCGCTCCTTCCGTAAACGTTCCGACCTATAAATAACAATGCTCCAGTACGGAGATAAATGGGTTGACAATTCCCCAAACCCGGGGAAAAGAATTAAAAGGATGGCTCCATCACCGCAAACAACACCGAAAAGGAAATGAAATAAGCGCGCCTCCCTGATAGATGCTTCGGGATACCCCCCCGGTACCCTGGGCCATTTGAGCCTCCCTACCTTCCATTTTGATAATACTGTACTTTTCTAACTGGGCGCCGAGTAGGCGATTTATGTGTATAATCTTTAGTACAGCCAAAGGCCACCTTAAATAAACTTCCGGGCTGACATACACGACCTTACATGACGCAGCATAGATTCACCACGCTGCCTTTCCTCGAAAAGGTGTTATTCCAACATGATATTCATCGAATCCCTTTCTGTGGCGTATGCTAACCGGATGACCGCCAATCGCACAGGTTAATTGATCGCATATTCTCCCAAAACCCCGAGAAAATTTGAATTATGGCGCCGAATATGTGCCAGGACGATCATCTTCCTAGATCTTTGAGAAACAGGAGTCTGCTATAGGGTTGTCATCCCGGCGGAGGTTGCTTTGGGACAGATATGACCGACTGGATTAGTGCGACGTCGCTGTCCCTTTCTTGCGCATAGCTTAGGCAGATCCTTTCCATTCAGACCTCGACACATCCTCCGTTAAACTCGGGGACGGTACAAGTCGCCATAACAGGGAAAATTTATCTTCGATCAACCCTGGTTTCTCATCTTTGGTCGCTAATTACAGGCTGAGCGCCTTCTAATGGAGGGAGCCTGATGGGGCTGCTGATCCTCACGCGCAACGCGCTTTGCATCGGTTCAATGGTCTAGTGGTTATGATTTCTGTCTCACATTGAGACTCGCCGAGTTCTTTGGCTCACAGAAGGTCTCCAGTTCGATCCTGGATTGAACCATCTTTTGCTCGGAATACCAATAGTCTATGTTTTTCTTCCCCAGATCTAAGTATCTTATTCTCCGAGTCGCTATTTCTAGCTCTGATTGTCGATCAGCCGCGGGCGAAGATCGTCATTAGCGGTTATCAATTTCCATCTGGGCCGAGGGAATGACAGTGAGAGAGAGAGATAAAGCTGACCTATGTAAACCCTTTCGTCTACCAGATTGGTGGTAGATAAACCTGACGAAGACCCGTCAAAATCTTGACAGGTTTGGCAGAGCAGAGCAACGTAGATTCGGACGAACTGTGGAGCGAATCATAGAGCACCTTAAGTTCTAATCTACGAGACCGCATTCCACACCGACTCACGGAGCCAACTCTCGATATGTGGTGATTGTCGACATTGATCGGCACCCGGTGGTCGCAAATCCAATCGATAGTCCTAGCTAGAGGCTTTATGTACGTTTGAAATAGAAGATTGGATGTCCAATGACTGAAGGCCTTCCCGACCTGTGGTATCAATTCATTTCAGGGCCGCGAGCTCGCAACCTCATTCCGAGGCCTGCATAGTCCTCTGTAAGGATATAAAGAGGATTATCGCTTCCGACTGACAGGAATCCTAATACATCCCATCGTCAATATAGAAGTGTCCAATCCTCTCGACAGTATGTCTCTGAATCCTCCTATGTAGCTTCTAGACCTGACGTGCAACTAGTGGCCATCATCATTCCCTTCGTGACTCTCCCTCAAGAAACCTTGGAAGAAATTATCGACTTCCTGCATGATGACCGCCAGACGCTCCTCGCCTGCAGCCTTGCTTCATCGCGGCTCGTTTCCGTTTCCCGCTACCACCTCTTTTCGGAGGTAGCTCTCAAATCCGACGGCCTATATGCATTTCTAGCGCTCCTAGATGCACCCTGGAGCAGCTTTGCTGACTCCATTTCAAGAGTTGTCGTCATTGGCGAGCGAAAAAAGACCATCTGTGAGTTGCGGTGCAGAGAAAGGGTGGCACTTTCCCGAGGCTTACTTCCTTCAGCAATTCCGACCAACTACACGCCAAAAGACTTCTCTCGATTACGAGGACGTCTAGGTGGTGTAGAGTCCGTCCGATTAACGGCTCTCTCCCTGTCCGATGTTCCCGACATCTTTTGGCGGTTGCTGCAAGAAATGAAGAGCATCAAATCGATGGAGGCGGAACGAGTTGCCTTTCGCTGCCCAACGAGATTCTTTGGCTATCTCTCATCATGGCACCTCCTCGAGAAATTGTCAATTTCGCGCCCAATTATATCAATGGACTCATCGTGTGAGGAGAACCTCAGCCTTGATCAGTTCAAGGCGCGGCCGCCAGGCAACCTGTTCCACGTCCCATTACTAGACCTCCGGAGATTAGAAGTTGCAGGGAGCCGGAACATGAGTACGCTCGGTGGAATGGCCGTCCTTAGATGGTTACTCGATCAGCATCCTACTCCCCCTGTATGCGATATTCGCATGAACGCGGAATATGAGCCAGATATGACGCCATTGCTGAAACAGTACCTTGAAGCTCGTGGATCAACGATAAAGACATTGTGGATTTCGCTGCCGGGCTCACTTACCGGTAGGTTGTAGCTCCGAGTCATACTCAGCTCGCTGATTCCCCTATTCCCCTAGCTCTAAGAACGATAACAGACCAGGGTTTTGCATCGCTTACCCAAATTCGATGCCTACACATCGAGGGGATGCTGATGAGCCACGAATCACGCGAAGGCATCATGGACACCTTCTTCCGCGAGTTTTTCAAACAACTATTCTCTGCGTTCGGCACCCCCGAGCAAGGTACACCTTGTCTTGAACGGATATCCATCTCCAACACCCTGGATGCGAAAAGCATGTACACTTTCATGGGCATCCCTGACCACGCCGCCTTGCAGCCCCTTACATGGTGTTCAATACCGTCGATCATCGAGGAAGCGTTAGCGCCCTATCCCAAAGTCCTCCAGAACCTAGAGGTATGTCTTCTCGTCAAGTCGATTGACGTTGACGGCTCGGTATCGGAGATTGCGAAGGAGGCAGTAAGGACTGGAGTGTGGAAGACATTCGCGCAGAGGGACAGGTTTAGGATTGATTTTTCGCCTGGAAAACGAGTGGATGGGGACGAAGAGGGAATGCGAATGCTCTGAACCAACGTCGAGCTCGTAGCCCTACTTTGGTTGGCCCTGGGTGCTCCTTAGCAGGAATGGTTGATGAGATCCGGAGTGGCCCTGATTCCTTACAGCTCGCCCTTCACTTCAGGCGAACGGGATTCTCTGGAGTACATTTGATGAGAATTTTATTTTGTATTGTCAAAGCCTTGTCGGATAGATGAGGCTATGATAAAACTGCGCCGGTAGCCCAGCCGTGTCTTCCAGGATGGGCTTGAAGCAAATGCCGATGCCCCTGCAATCGGAGAGAATTTGAGGAGCAAAACACAGTCGCGATCGAGAGGCGAAGCGAAATGACGATGAAACCTGACGACGTAGGAACTTTATTCCGTATCCACGTACATGTCATCCATGTCGTTGTTTTGGTCATCTTTCCCCCCACTTGTCGAAGCGACCTCCGAAGGCTGAGGTGTTGGCACGGTCGATTTGCGGGTGGCCCTGGCAGGCTGCTTTCCTTTGCGCTTCGAGGAGGATTTTGCGTCCGAAGCGGCCTTCCGTGTCCTCGGAGCGCGGGTGGGTGGAGCAGACACACCCGTCATGCGATCTATTTGGTGAGAACTGTCGCCGGGTGGAGGTTCGAGGTTGGGAGTTATCTCAGCATCCGCCTTCTCTTTTCCTTTCGACTCCTTGGGTATGAGTGTAACTTCTTGAAACGTGATTCTCTGCTCCGTGTTTGCGACATGGGTAACAGATCTTTTATTCCAATCGTGGCTTTCTTTTCGTGGAGAATTTGTGAGATGACTGAAATGAGATAGACCAAAACCCGCACTCACCTTTGTCGTCTGTGAATATCAACTCAGTACCTAGTAGCAGATTATGACGGCCTTTAAAGATAGTTCCTTGGAGCTGGAGGAAAGGGGTTGGCGTATCCAGACCCTAATTTGTTGTCAGAAAAGTGAATAAAAACCTCATTACGTTGCGCTCACGATGAGCCTGTAGGATGAAGAACTCGGGACGAGCGTTGGTTCGACGTTGCCCAAGTCCAATGTAACATAGCACACCTCCTCCTCCTCATCTTCATACTCTTCGTCCGGTCCAAAGGATTCTACTTGTTTGTAGCCGGGACAAAGAGAAGTTGGTGCATCCATGTTAAGGTTGGCGTCAAAGAGGGAAGAGACCTTTCGGCCCGATCGGCGCAAATGCTTCCGGCCGGCCCGGCACACCGCACGAATTTGATATTCATTGTTCAACTTCAAATGGCCTTTTCTAGAGCTCCTTCCCTATGCTGACCGCCTGCGCGCCGGTTTAACCGGCAGACACATTGATTCTCGCCAGTTTCTATTTACGAAGCGTATCGCAGAAAACTGAATGTCACTGCTGTTACTATGTTCTGGTGATCAAGACTGTGGCAGCCTGCTGGCCCTGCTCCTGTCCAACCAATTCGTTAACTCACCCATGTCTACCTACACCTACTGATAATTTCAATTTACTTAGGTCCGCCTACCTGCAATCTCACTGAAACTGCTTACCATGACTTTGGCCTCCCATTCCGTGGTGGGGCATCCATTTTATGGATATAACAACGCCGCTATTGCTGAAGACCGCGTCGACACCTACTTGGGCGTCGTTCGTGACCCGACAAAGAAAATCACCAGCTATCACCGAACTGGTTGCATTGCGAGCGCATCCTCGAAAGGTGATCTCTGGGCCAATTTTGGATGAGAAATCTGGGCGTGTCATTGTCTCCAGGTACCGATGTCAATTCTTACTGTCATGACATGTATTTGGGATTTTGCTCCGCTGTGCGAATGAGATAAGGATCTTTCTTTCGGTATCCATTCCATGATAACCCTTGTGGTAGTAATGCAGTAAGTATCTCTAAAAGTTAAACATACTTATATATATATCACCCGTTTAGAATCGTTATCATGGCTGCGACTGCCGAGGTGTGCATTCGTCCTTCCTCCGTGCTGACTGGGCGAAATGAAAGCTGTCACCGCTGGAGACAAAGTTTGGAAGTGCGATACGTGGATTTTCATGATTCGTTGGATTGACAGCCCTCCAAAATCATCACATACCATGTGAATAGCCTCCTTCAGGCGATTCAAGCGTTCGATTACAATAGTTGTCACTCATATGGAAAGCGCTGCAGAATCGGCAGAGTCAGCAGGCTCTAGATCCTGGTCAAGTATTGAATGAGCACCCTTTTGCGTCCTGCCGAGAGCTCTCGACCCAAATAACGGAAGACCCAATATAAAAGCAGCAGGCTTCGAGATAGAGGCCATAATATAGCAGCCATGAGCACTTTCAACTGGATGTTCGACAAAGACCGCTTCACGGTGTACAAAACCTGGAGACATGACTCCTCCGTCGTCTACCGTCTCACGACCTGGACAAACACCACAGCGTATCTTGGCAACTTATTGCGACTGGGGGTCAAGACGAATGTCATCTTCTTGAAGGTCCAGAAACCAGGCTTCGTTTCCGCTTACGACGCCCTCAAGCGCACAGGTCTCGAGCTCGACCCGGCGGCACGAGATGGGCTATCCAACACTGCAGGATCCATGGCTGTGCAGAAGGCAGCCTTTTGGCAGACGTCGTCCGGGAAAGATATCATTCGTTTCTGCAGACGCAACGCGAAGAACCTCGAGGTTGGAGTGCAAGAAGTGGGGCACATGAGGATATTCACAATTGTTTGGGCTCCGGATGGCGGGAAGGTTAGGAAGGAGGACATGGATTCATTCATCGAGGAGAACTTTAGGTTGCAGTTGACTCATGCAAGGGCCGGTGTTGAGGGCAAGGTCGTGGACAGCATTGTGTGGGTCGCTAAAACAGCTTTATTGGCGGATGCAGCAGTACACCATGGTGATAAAAGTTGAGCGGACGAGAGGGGCATATTCAGCAGTGTTTGTAGAATTTCTTGGACGCGATTGACAGTAAAGGTACAATCTGAATTTAGACAATGTGGGTTGCGGAGGAGACGCACGTGATGGATAAATGCCAAGCTGCATTGTGTTACGATGCAAAGTTCTTGAACGACGACCAGCACACACCCGGATATTCAGTCCTTTATTCCCTTTCTTTTCCTGTCCTGGCTTCGTCCTACCCATTCCCTTTCTCAATAGCGAATTCCTAGGAGTCGCTGCCGCCACCGTCATGGAAGATAAATACATTGGCCTTATTCTCGCCCTCTGCGGCTCAATCGGCATCGGATCCAGCTTTATCATTACAAAAAAGGTGTCCTATTCATTATTTCTTTACGAACATCCCCAATGCCCGCCAATCATATTCTGGTTGTACACATTTCGATGGAATGTTTGCTGATCCTGGCGCTCTTTCAGGGTTTGAACGATGCAGCGATGCATTCAGCATACGGTTCACAAGCGTCGGACAATCTAGCATACCTCAAGAATCCAATATGGTGGGCCGGGATGGTGACTAGTGCGTGCTTTTATCTTTTCAGATATTATACTCTGACGATGCTTCGACGTAGTGGTCTTGGGTGAAAGTGAGTTCTCATCCCGACAGCGAGATAATTTTGCTCACAAGACCCTGACTTTCTGTTACGCGCCCAACAGTCGCCAACTTTGCCGCTTACACATTCGCTCCTCCGATATTGGTCACGCCTCTGGGTGCTCTTAGTGTACTGATAGGGTACGGAGCCCTTGGGAATTCGCAATCTATTTCATCTCCTAACCATTACCTTGCAGTGCTGTACTTGCATCATTCTTGCTTGGCGAAGAACTCGGTCATCTTGGTCGTGTGGGATGCACGCTATGTCTCCTGGGATCTCTTATCATCGTCCTACACGCGCCTGAGGATAAACCCATCAACACTGTCGACGAGATTCTGCATTTTGCCATCCAGCCAGGTACGTCCATCTCAATATCTCAAGAGGTCATGTCACTAACTGGTCCACTTTCCTTCATCCTTGCATTCAGGCTTCCTCCTCTACTGCTTCACCGTCGTCGTTTTCAGTCTCGTCATGATCTACGTTTTCGTCCCCAAGTACGGGCGCTCCAATCCCCTCATCTACATTTCCATCTGCTCTCTCGTCGGATCGGTCAGCGTTATGGCTATCAAAGGATTTGGCGTAGCCGTCAAGCTCACATTCGGAGGCAACAATCAATTCACCCACCCAAGCACATATGTTTTCATGATCATTGTCACATTATCCATCGTCGTCCAGATGAATTACTTCAACAAAGCCCTAGATACCTTCTCGACTAATGTGTAAGTTCTCACCCTCTAGCCTCAGGCCGTTGCTAATGTTGCGACGACAGCGTTAACCCACTGTATTACGTCGGCTTCTCGTCATGTACTATCGTTGCTTCCCTCATCCTCTTTCAAGGATTCAACACCTCAGATGCCTCAAACACGTTCTCTCTCATTTCCGGTTTTATGGTCACCTTCCTCGGCGTACATCTTCTGAATCTATCCCGTGTTCCCGAACCGCCCTTGGACCATCCCAACGGACACGCCCACACACATTCAACACTCGAAGGCGGCCTATTGAACCCAAGATTGAGCCTGCAAGGCCGCATGTCCCTCGACGGATGGAATGTCAGCGGTGATCGTGGCGGAATGGATATCCACATGGGCGGTGTGGCCGGCGGCGGCAGACCTGCAGGCAGACACGGCCGCCAAAGCTCGTTATACAAAGCGCAATCGACAACGCTGTTTAACGCGTTTGAGGGCGAGGGCGATGCCCACGGACAGCCGCCTAATGCCTCCGTGCATCCGAAACCACGACATGGACGTCAACAAAGCATGGATCTGCACCAGCTGAGAGAGGCGGATGAGTGGGAAGAGGATGATGGCGAGATGGTCGACGAGCGGACGTCGTTGAGGAAAGGGAAGAGACGACAACCACAACCGCCGAGTATGGGGAACTCGACTCCTCCGCTTGGGAGGAACAGTGGTTCGCGTAGCCATACTCACTCACCAATCCCTGATTCATCGCTAACGGACGTGCGGATAACTCCACGGTCGTAGGGCGGTTTAACCTCACCTAAATGCCCATGTCTTTTTTATCTTCCTTTTTATTCGGGTGTCATGTGTTGTGTTCCTCCTATACAGCCGAGTTCCTTTTTTTCCGTCGCCTTCCTCTCCTTTAATATCCGCCACTCTGTGGTCGGATATCCCGCCTCTTGTATTTGCGTTATGCAGGCCATGCGACTGCGTTTGCCTCTAGAAGACTCTTCAAAAAATTCTCCTCCTCAAAATCACCCACCCTTCGCCAAGGTGACCCACTCAAACCAGACACTCCTTCACTCCACTCATCCGATCCAACCCATCTCAACCCTTCGTCATCGGCAGACGGACAACTTGAAAAATGCAACAACGGACTTATGACACCCACGATTGATACAGTACATACCCAAGGACCTGATGCGATTGTTTACCTACTTAATAACTACTATTTTTGCTACCGGTCGCAACCGTACACAAACCTGCCTTCCACCAAGCAGGTGTATAGTTTCCTTGTAGAGTGCATAGTATTAGGTCCTTTAATAACCTCCAAAACCAAGCAAGAGCAGCTCCGAAGCATAAAATTACATTGTTCGACCACGCAAGGCTACAAATCTATTACCCTAACTCAAGAAGAGGTCCGAAAACGAAGCCCGAAAAGTATTCAGTAACAAGGTCTAGCGAACTGGAAGATATCCATAGTCTTCCTCCTCCTCTTCCTCGTGGGTGTTGCCCAGTTCTGATGCCCTCCGGCCCCGTGGCGAGGTATGTCTACTACTACTACTTGCAGCAGTGCCCTCTGGGTGCAGCATCTGGTTATAGGGCTGGAAGTGGCTGTGACGACCCCGCTCGACGTCGAATGAGGCGTAATCGGAGGTGGTGGGACTGCGAGTGGGTAATAGTTGCATATCTGGGGAAGGTTCGGGTGCGTGGCCATTGGCGGGACCATGTGGCAATGCTGGAGCGTCGGTGGCGCCGACGACCAGGTCTGGTCGGGTGAGGAAGAATAGGATGGCGTCGAATAATCCACATAATGAGAAGAGGGTGCTCCCGAAGAGCGTGAATATGTGGGAGACTTCAGAGCCGGTGAACCACGTCCACCGGGAAATGCTGAGGGGCAGTATACAGATGATGTACACCGCAGGGTAGCTGAGCACGAAAAAAAAATCGTTTAACGTTGCAATGTTTGGGCGCTAGCCTCGAAAATGCTCACTACAACATCATGTTGGCAACCTCTTTTGAATTCTTTTCTTCTGGTGTTTCGTCTGCCTGCTTGACATCGCCAAACTTTTGCTTGTATGTCTTGTGCCAGTATATTCCGTTGTCGACGATGAACCACTCCCGCATCACGAGGAACATGATGCAATATAGGATGGCCATCAGTAATGCAGACACCCATACCCATAGGTATTCAGTTAAAAGTTGCTCCGTCTTGAATCCTTGTCGCACGAAACACCCTTGAACGTCGACCCGGTTAAGAAAGTGGACTACAACCAACATACACATTACTCACAGTACGTCGCCTCTCCGTAGTATCGCTCGTTCTTATGGGCGTTGTAGGTCACTCCAATGACGAGGGCGGTGAAGCCCCAGATCCCTAGAACCACAAGCTTCGAAATATATTCTGGTCCCTGCCAGCGGAGGACGAGTACGGAGAACGTGTGCACGGCGATAGCCTGTTCATTTCCGATGTGAAAAATGAATTATGGATTCAATGATAGTAACACACCAAGGACCTGCAAGAGAAGTTTGGATCACGAAAAACATCGAGAACAACCGCCATGAAGGACGTACATCAATGCCATTCCAGTACTGCCAAACTGCTTTATCACCGCCTGAAACGTGCAAAGGGGTCCTTCTGTTACGTCCTTCAAACTCAAATGATGATATGTCAGGATCTGTTTAATTTCGAACACGCAGAAACTGATACACACCCCGTCAAGCATCCATTTGACAATGACCAAATTGCCTAGAAGCCACACATTATTAGTGTTTCTGGCTGCAGAAATTTCGCGGTGCTACAAACCGATTGCTCTGATGAGGTCCGCAATCATCAGGTTGAGGAAGATAACATTGTCGATCGGGTCTGGAATGCCTGAGCTGCCACCCAAGGTCTTGACCATTCTTTTCAGCCATTTTGACTGGATAAAGTGGTTTAGAAAAGTCTGGATACACACAGACTGGTAGATGATAACTCACCGCCGCGAGGAGTAAGATGGGGGCGATGGAGACTGCTGAAAAGCTGTGGAAATGGTGGTTTAAGCCTGCAATAATGATACGGACATCAAGCTCGACAGAACCTACCAGGCCCCGAGCACCGTAAAGAACATCCCAAGACGTTCGCCGAAAGAAAACATGGCGATTGAAGAAGGGGGGGCAGAGGGACTCGGAGCTGCCAGGTTATGTAGTTCTGTTCGGGCCTTGGCATATATGCATCTCGTCGGCGGTGACTTTCATCAGCCCACTTCTAGCCTTTTTCTTGATATTCCAACCTCGAGCATAGGATCCGGCATACGTCCCGGAACTCTCGAGACTCGGACCTGTCAGTGGCGCTTGTGCCTTGTTGGTAAAATGTGTGGGTGGACAGCCGTGCACAGCCAAAAGTCACTAGAAGTTATCACAGGTTATCACTTGCCTGGCAACATCTGTAGAGATTTGCAGGTCAGCTGGAATCAATTGAAAACACAGCCGAGAGTCGCCTTTCAGTAGAACCAGGTGACACCAAGACCAGCGGTGTCTTTACGAATGAGAGACGAATCCCTGCAGCCCGCAGATTTCTAAAAACCGTTCGTCCGGAAGGGAGAAGTCAGAATTGATCCCAATTCTCGAGGCATTGTATGTACACTTACTTACATGGCGCCAAAGTTATTGGTCACAACGTAAATGCCCGACAATCATGGAAAATGGTTGGAATCAGGAACAGCTGGATCGCATATAGCAACATATAACAGCCACCAGGACCCAGGGCCAACAAGCGCCAAACAAGCTCCAGATAAACGCTTCAAGAAAAGTGAATGATGAGTTGGAAAGCCTGGGAAAGCAGCACATTCAACGTTTGAGCTTGCGCAATTGTGGGGGCTTTATAGGGTGCTGCACCACATTGATTTTTCTTTCTCTTTCTGAGACCCACAGGCAGCGATAAAAGAGGAGAGAACTTGTCTTTAGTGCAGACATAGGATCGATAGAAATACAGCATGCAAGAGTTGCTACATATGAACTGAGGTCACGTCAAAGGTCCCAAAGGGTCCCAAGCTGAATATAATGTTCGCAAGGAGTGCACCAATCAATAACCTCCATACCCATAGCCACCAGAACTATCAGACGACGCAGAAATACTTGCCGCGGCCGCTGATGCTGAGAGTGAAGGAGGCACAGATGTCTCGGACGCGGCAGTCAAAAGGATAATAGTGGTTGACGCAGAAGTACTTGCCGTGGACGCTGATGCTGAGAGCGATGCAGATGCAGACGTCTCGGGCGCGGCAGTCAAAAGGATGATAGTGGATGGAGGCAGGGAAGTTGTAGCAGTTGGGGATGCGCTATCAATGGACGTCGCAGACGCGGAAGAAGGAATAGACGTGCCCTGAGCTAAGATGCTAGAGAGCGCGCTGGACGCTTCCTGCGGAGAAAGGGTGCGGATTGTGGCTGGAAGCGTGGTTGCATTCGGGGTGACGGTAACAGTGACGGTTACAGTGGGTGTTGCGGAGGATTCGGGTGAGGGGGAGGGTGTTGCTCCGGAAGGTTCGACAGCAGTTGAGCTGCTGGATGGATCTGAGGAGGAAGACGAATCTGTTCCATTGGTAGAACCTGACGCGTCGGCACCCGCGATGCCCCCTTTGGCGCCTGACGCGTTGATGACAGAAAGGGCATTTTTCTCGCTTGTGCACGTTAAAGTCTAGGAGATAATAATTAAGTTGAATGTTACAAATGAAGGATCATCGTCGACATACCGTTCCATTTGATTGAACATTAGGAATCGCAAAGCATTGCTGCGACTTGGAACAAGCCCCGTTGGTGGAATTCCAGGCGTTATTAACGCAATTAGAAATAGCATTCCCGACGCAAGCAGCTGTTAGACCTACAACGAGACCAACGTTAGCATAAAAGGCGAAATTGCGTCTCGCGAATTTCCGACCTGTGCCACCACAAGCATCTGAGAGTTTGATGGTCTTGAACTGGGCATTGAGATTTTGCGCTTCCTGGCCATTTTTTAAAAGGGTAGCAGCGTCCAGTGCTGCGGTAGGGGCGGATTGAACGAATGTGAATGCAAAAGCAAGGAAGGCAACAACAGCCTGGTAGAACATGATGAATTTCAAGTTGGCGGACGGGCCGTGTCGTCAAAAGGAACGTCGTAAGGTCTTAGAATCCGATAACGATGAGCGCCAGGCTCAAAATCTAGAGTCGGAATGAAAGGGAAAAAAGGAAGGGGGAAAGGTTGGACTTCAGGGGCGTCTGCGGAGTCGTTGAAGGTTGGTATCATTCCCGGGACCTTATATGAAGAACAAAAGGCAATTTGGTAGCAACCGATCACACACTGGCCGCAGTTGCCTTGAGGCTTGCTGTGGTCAACGTTCAACCATTGTATTCCTAAAATAAAAAGCTTATCCAACGGGCCGGTCGGCGAGCCAGGCCGCTGTGTGAGAACGGATGCATCCGAAGTTCCAAGCACACTGACAAACCTCTCGTCGTCGTCGCCCAACACATCGCCTCTCGACACCGACACCAAAGATGGTGAGTTTTTTCAGCGTCTATCCACTCAGATACATGTCGTGAGGCCTCTCTGCGAAATCTGCGCCGTTCCAAATGGCTTTTGAGCTGGATGTGCGATGAGAGATTTGGATGTCGTGTGGATGGCCTAGGCGATCTGTAAACATGGATGCTAATTTTCTTTCTGCGATTTGTAGACCAAGAAAAGAAGAAATGGCGGCCGTAACAAGAAGGGTCGTGGCCGTGTCACCCTCATGCGTTGCTCCAACTGCAGTCGTTGCGTTGGAAAGGACAAGGCTATCAAGCGTTTCACAGTGAGAAACATGGTGGAGAGTGCTGCCGTCCGTGATATCAGCGAAGCCAGTATTTATCCTGGTGATTATCCTTCGATCTTACTCTTCGCATCGTATCCTTATCCCTGCAATTCCTTTCAGAATACACAATCCCCAAACTGTACATCAAAATCGCATACTGCGTATCATGCGCTATCCACTCGCATGGTGAGCACATCCATTTTTATGTGTATTTATCTCGGTATCCTGATATTTGGAATCCCTAGTCGTCCGTGTCCGTTCTCGCGAGGGTCGTCGCAACCGTGCCCCACCTCCTCGTGTCCGATGGAAGGATGGAAAGAAGGTCAACCCTGCCGTTGCTGCCGCGGAGGACGCGAAGGCAGCTGCTGGTACCGCAAAGGCGTAAATTCCGTTTTGTCGCATGCAGCTTTCATTTTGGCAATAATATTGCATCACCACATATCTTTGAGTAGCAATGCTAAGCAAGGCAAAAATCGCAAAACCGTGAATCCGGAGATGCCCCCCGTGGTTGAGGTTGTGGTTAGCGTCGTACCATAGTATTGAACCTCGCAATAGCTACATTTAGAGAGAATCGCGAAACCTTGAATGCGGAGAAGTTTCCTCGTTTTTCTTGGACTCAGAAGGCCATACATATCGTTGTAGCCCGACAATGACCATAATCAATCCGCGCCAACGACGACAGAGTCCTGTGTCCATAATATTGACTGCCCTACAACGTTCTGGGAGCTTGGGCCGATCCTTCGAAATGACAATCCTTCGAAAGTAGGTAACATGCAATTTTCTTTGAGGATACGCAGGTGGTGGTACATCTGTAGCTTTCACTACTATCTAGAAATCCATCATGGCCTTGAGACAAGGCTAGTGTTGCTAGCGAAAGCGAAGCCCGACAAAGATGCTCTCCGACGTCGATAAAATGGAAGACCCGTCCTCGCTCAGGTTGGCGTCTGGAAGGGGGGCAAAGCGTCGTAGAGAAGAGGAAATCGGTGGAATGAAGCTTTTTAAATGTTTTCGTGTTTGCGCATGTTAGTTTTGAAAAGTGCAAGGCCTGACGCGTTATGTGCGGATCATTTGGCCACTCTTTCATCGGCCTTATGGTCTAGTAGCATGATTCTTCCTTTGGGCGCTCCTTTGAGCTTACTTAATTGGAAGAGGTCCTGGGTTCAATTCCCAGTGAGGCCCTTTTTTCGCCCATTTACGCTTCCAGGAAGTGAATGAAGTGAAGCAGCCTTTCGGGAGAAGTGTAGAAATAAAAATAAAAATTTTGTTCTCGGTATACAATCCCACTAAATTTCCACATCAGTTGCCGGATGGCAGAGGTCTAGGGTTCAATTCCCAATGGACCTTTGAACGAGATTCAGAGGAAATACATTTCAAATGCAAGACAGAAAAACCAGGCGGTAATGGTAGGAAAAGAGTAGGGCCGCGAGTGATTGAACTCGAACCTGTGCAATAGTATACAGCTGGTCTGAAAAGCCACCAGAAAAACAAACCGGTAAGCAGCATAATCCATTGGACAGAGCACGCTAATCTGAGTTGAGGGGTTGAAGAAAAATGCTGAGCAGGCAAATCACTCGTGGATGATGGACGGGAAACCAGTTGAGAAAGGGAGGGCGCTTATTTATTTATTTTATGTCATTGCATCAGGAAATGATAGGGTTGTCTTTGGCGGCTTCGTCTCCGGGAAGGCATCTTTCATGTCTTCGACAGGAAAAATGCTCCAAGACCAAAAGACCTCCAAAGACGACCCGACGACCCTGCCGTCTGATGCGGATGCTTGTACGTAGTCAGGAACTACAGCTGTGCAAAAGCCAACTTAAGTCGAAGCAGCCTTTCCCAACGCCACTCGTCAAGGCTGAGATAAGGTCTGAATTCTAAGCTTGACGAGACGATGCTCGAACACCGTATCGTTGAGCATATCCGGGGTTCAATTCCCAGAGGCATACGTACTTTGCTGATTATACTCTAGGCACGTGTTCTCACATCGGTTCAATGGTCTAGTGGTTATGATTTCTGTCTCACATTGAGATTTGCTGAAGCTTGTCTTCGGTTCACAGAAGGTCTCCAGTTCGATCCTGGATTGAACCATTTTTTTCTCTCTGGCGGCAACGCTCCGTCAGGACTCATGTTTTGAGTGCATGAATTGTCAAACTTCATTACAGATCGCACTGAAGTGCCAAAGCACGAAACACTGAACGACGAAATGGACAATTCGGTGGAAAGTTAAAACAACGATTGCATTAAATAATAGTACAGAAACAACAACGACAGGACAGCGAGGATACCGACTAAGAAAATGCAATTAAAGTGCAGTGAGAAGACTTGACCTAAACCGAGTTGAGATATGTTTCGACTCAATGAAAGAGGAAATATAATCGACAATGTTTAAGGCTGAGTCGAGGTAAATTGAGCCAAGAAAGGGGGTGGGCGAGGTAGATATCGAGGTCTGCGGACCGGTAGGTCGCCGTGGTGGTATGCGTTCGACAGATCACTCGTCATCGAGCTCGTCTTCGTCGTCTTCGATAATCTCTTTGCTCTTCTTTGCCTTGGTGGCAGCTGGCTTCGCCTTCTTCGAGGGAGGTTTGGCGGCGGCTTTGGACGGGGGTGCACGCTATGGGGAAGGTGGTGAGCTGGTGGCAACTGAGTGGTTCATAAATCCCGATTACCTTGCGCTTCTTGCTGCTGCCTTCGTCGGCATCTTCATCCTCAGCAGCGACATCAGCCATTTCCTCGTCTTCGTCCTAAGATCGATTTAAACAGATATTTCGACCAAAAAGAAGAAGAATTTTTACCGTCTTCTTCGCAGCTTTGGGTGCCTTTCCTTTCGCCGGTGCCTTCTCCTTAGCGGGAGCCTTTTCTTTCTTCGCCTTGGGTTCAGCCTTCTTTTTGGGCTCGGCCTTCGCCTTCTCAGCAGGTTTTTTGGCAGGAGCCTTTTTCTTGGGCTTCTCCTCTTCAGGTTCCTCTTCTTCATCGGAGCCAGGAGCGACATCATCTAGCTCCTTGGTGAAGTCTTCGCCGGATTCATCATCTGATTCAGCCTGAAATAAAATAGATGAGGTTCGACTGTTTGAACTGATTTCTTGACATTCATACCTTCTTCTTCTTGGGAGCGCGTTTCTTGGGCGCCGCCTTTTCTTTGGGTTCAGCCGCGGCTTTCTTTGCGGGAGCTTTCCTTTTAGGCTTCTCCTCCTCCTCCTCCTCCTCCTCCTCCTCAGCATCGCTGGCTGCAGCGGCCTTCTTCTACATTGCAGGAATGAGTTTAGTCATATAGTTGAATTATAAATTATACAAACCTTGGAGGTGCTCGCCTTCGCTTTCTTGGGTTTCTCATCTGGTTCGCCTTCATCGTCATCGGCCTTCTTCTTCCTTCCAGCTTTCTTGGGTTTCTCCTCGCCCTCCTCGCCCGCAGGCTTTCTTGCACTCTCTGGAATATCCTCCTCGGCGACATGGCCTTCTTGATAGGCCTTGACGACGCGTGCCTGATCTTCTGGGGTGAGGGCTTCATAACCATCGAGTTCAGAGGCGTCCTCGAAACTTTTCTTCACATTGGCGATAATTTTGGGGGTAACGCATCCCCAATGCCTCCAGGTGCTAGTGGGAGGCTGTTGTGAGCTTCCCAAGACCGCACAGGAATTACGTGGCATGCTCACAAGCTGGTCATACCCCTCATGTCGACCAGGGTACCAAATCTCAGCTCGCCTTTATTAATAAGAGTTCCTGAAGAATGTCGAATGAGAAAAATAATATATGACTCGAATAATTTATGGGAGCATACCGCTGCATGGTTTGGGACCTAGAAGTCAACCAACGACGATACAAAGGCAAGACATTCAACAATACATCGTCAGCGCTACTTCACAACGCGGAGGAGAATAAAATAATCAGACCTTTGCATTTGGATCTTCCCGATGAAGCGTATTCAAAACGATAACCCCCGCGTTTTTCTTCCATTGTGGTGGGGAGGGAAATTTGAGAGGGAGGAAATGGAGGGGAGAAATTACGCGACTCAAAGTTGAACTATAGTCAACATGGCTCACCTTTGAAAGTCCGCTACAACGCATTGACCACCACCATCATGAATGCCGCACAACAATGGCTGTGCTTATTCTAGCCAGATAAGATCCCTTTTTTTTTCCTTATTATCAGCTTGATATCGGATGATCTACGAACGAAAGAACCTTATTTTATCGCTGGCCTACACAGTCAAACAACCTGACCAATCCCGAGGTGTGTGGATGATTATCACAATTCAGTGCTCACTGGCAGTGTTGATCTTGATTGTTATAGAGCTCGCCGCTGTTAAGCATTCTAGGTCCATTCTCCTTGCGTTCTCTAGGCATCGTCGCTTGGTTTTGGAATCCTGCTACCGCTTGCTGTCACACCTGAGCTAGGGTTAGGGTCATGTCCTTGACAAAAACCTCCCGATCTATTATGTCCGACCCGTTCATTCGCTGCTGGCCCCTGGCATCGTCACGAAGATCTTGTGTGTGATAACCCCCCTCATTTTTGGCGTTGGGTATGAACTAGGAGTCATCTGGCGCACAAAGGACTCTCTCCGCCTATCTCGCGAATGCAATTTAAAATGGTGCTCACTGGTATAGACTACGCAGTACCAGTCGAAAATTGCGATCCAATTTGTGCCTGCGTCTAATGAACAAACAGAAGCCGAGGCGTCTATTGCCGCAATCTTTCGCCGAGGTATTCGCTCTTTCGCTGTTTACCCAGACGGTGCCATTGGTATGTGAAATGATTATAATTAATCTCCTTCTTCTGACGATTCGAACCGATGGTGCTTTAGTCCCACACAGGGAGTGACAGAATCAAAAGTTTTACCGAGGCGCTCTTCAACCTAAACCGTGCGCACTGTGGTAAGTTACTGCTTCTTAGTTCACAGTTTCCTTGTGATGAAACGCACTGGGCTCTGACTCTATTGATGTCACGCACTACGCTCAACGAGTGGCGGCCTAGAAAACCGTTAACTGATTCTCCCTCTGCGCTTTTTCGTTGAGGGTCTTAATGCTGACCAAAATTTGTACCACAGGTATTATGGATATTAGAAACGATGAAGAAATCAAAGAAGTGCCACTGATCGCGTTTCAGCAGACCATTCGATGTAGAAAACCCGAACCGCAACTGGAATCAGTCTTAGGACCACAAACAAACGGAGGATGCGGCGAACGAACGAATAAATACAGCAGTATTTCCCGGAAGGCAAAGTATGGACACTCAGCGGCGCTTCATAATTGCGATAAACATTTTTCGGGACGATGACGATGTCTGCAGAAACCTAGAAAGTCACTGGTCGCCGCATCGAGCAGTTGAGCTCACGCAATACGATACTCAGACTGTAAGTTCTACGCCAAAGTGGATTGCGTGTAATGTTCCCAAAACCACTCACACAGCAAAATGAATTATTTGAGACCTATAGTCGGATATTTAAGCTACGTTATGACCATTCTATGGTAGTGATGCCACCAGGTATAGAACACGACCATGTGGGATCGGAATCTGAAGAGCTCGGCGTTTCTTGCGGCTTTCCAGAAACGACAAATCCTCCTGTGGTCGGCACCAGGAAGGTATTTTCCAAAATTCGAGGCTCAGTTATGGAGGTATCATCAGGAGAGCTGTCGAGTGAGCTATTGCTAGAAAGCAGCTCAGGAACCGTTAGGAGGCCGAGAACATAATTGGGGGTAGATGAGTTGATCGAAGGAAAGAGGGAGGCGGGAATCGCGACAGGTGCATCGGATTGTTGATGGAGGAACTGGATGGTGGTGGTCAAGTATCAATTTCAAAAGCCCAAATTCAAATTTACCTGAACAACGCTGCCGACTTCGGGAGCCCGTGGTGCGTCTAAGGATAAGCTGCCACCTCGAGAGGCGGGATCACCCGCAGTGATCTTGTAGGCTCGCGTGATCTGTTGCAAGCAGAATTCGTCATTAAGTTCTGTCAAGGAAAGGTCGACATACCCGTCCTTTCGCGTCCAACACACCAAGGGCGAATTGTTCTTCATCTTTAAAGACCGGGACGGGCGATTGTGGTAAACGTTGTGAGGAAGGGGAATATATTCCCGCCTCAGAAAGAGAACTGAGAAGGAGACGTGTGGGGTTGGATTTGTCAAGCTCGTTTATCATGTTTCCTTCGCGACTGAATACCCACTGTCTTTAGCACCACGAAATGGAGGGAAAGTATAGCAAACGCACCTCGTCACACTCATCGGCCGCGATAATGTTTTGACTCCCAGAAATTCCGTGCGGGACCTAGATTTAGAAACTTTGGCCTGTTCTTCATGCCGCAAGAAGGCAACTCCGACAGCCCCTTCGCTGTAGATTTCGCCATCCAAAATCAAAGTCACTTCACGTCCAGTCACAAAATGCGTGGGCGCTGCTATTAAGCAAAGGTAATGAGGAGTATTGGAAACGGAGGAGGACAGGTATTTTGATATAGTTCGCGTGAGCTCGTCGGGGTGTGGGGATGAGAGCGTCAATATGGTTTCAACCTGGGATGGGCTTCGGGTTAACAGTTAAGTACCGAGTGTTTCGGGTTACGGAAATGGCTCACTCGGTTTGACGCAGGCCGTCTGGAACGTAGAGGAGCGGAGAAGCCAGGGAATGCTTTGAGGCCGAACTACTCCATACTTCTTCCCAATTAACTTCCCCATCTTTGCCTTGAGGCCAGCTAACGTCCTCCGCCTCCGTTCCACTTAAACCTAGACCACTGGCACCGACAGACCCGTCTATATCAGCCTCTTCCTTTTTGCGGAATGAATGCCAGCGTCCGACCTGGGGTGGTGTCCGCCCTGCTAAAGTGGAGCGGAAAGGGATACATCTGTCAGAATGAAATACGCCAATAGAACATGATAGCACATCGTTCCTGTTGGCCTAAGTATTAGCGTATAGAGTTCTTGTTCTTCAAAAACGATGTAGATATGGGAACCCATACGTTGTTTGGGACCCAGAAGAAGAAGCCTCGAACGAAGTGGTTGAGAAAGAGCCAACTAAACAACCTAATGTGTGACCCTTTGATTTCCCCTTCCCTTTTGTTAAGAGCGCGTCGTGGGTGTCTCCTTCACCCTCCTTGTCGTTAAAGTTGATTAAGCTCCTGACAACTTGTTGCAAGTCTTCCGATCTTGGAAAATTGGCAGACAGAGCGAAGAGAATGGTGTGACCACGGCCTCCATATTTCGAGGAAAGGCGAGCAATTTGGCTGATGATACTTGTCGTATTGTGAGCGAGAATTGTAGAGAAATGTATTGGCAGCATTTTCGCGTGTTCGCTCGCACACGCGTGACGGCGATTTTCTATATTGAGTCGGAGTTTGGATTCTTACATAGGAGCTGGGCGCTTGATTTTTCATTCAGTCCACTCTTGTCTAACTGACAGAGTACTTATAGAATGTCCTAGCAATTATTTTGGAATTCGAATGACACAATTCTGCGTCAAGTCGACACTGTCGTGCGAATTATCTTGTACTTAGTGGGCTTATAATAATTTAAATTCTATGGTGAATAAGTAGTACAGAAAGTAATAATGAAGTTGTATGAACACCAGTAGGGTTGAAAGGTCAGAACGAGCCCCGCAAGGAGCTAATGATCACTTCTAATGAGCAAACCTAAAATCAAGCCGCCTATTCCCGATCTCCTTGGTGGTCGCGAGATACTCGCTCTTTTGCTGTTCAAACCCAACGTCAGAAGATACAGACGACATCAAAAGCGAAAAACTAACCTCAGGAGTCATCGCATCCCAGACCTTAGCCTTCTGACTATTGCGCCATTTGTAAAACGCCTTCGTGCCGGGGTACAGAATGATGCAGTTGAATGCGCAGATGCCGATCAAGATGCTGTTACCGCGACGATCTAAAATAATATGACGGTCAGGATTGGCAATTGACAGGCAAAGAGAAGACCTTACACATAGGAGCATCGTCTTTCCGGTATATATTCGCAGAGACAATTGCAGAAGCCTGCACGAACCTGGACGAAAGATTTCGTCAGTACGGGTCTCTGGTCGGGAAAATATGAGAGTTCGCATACATATTATACAAGGAGGCAGAAACCGTGCGTGTGGCGACGGCGCCTGAGTTACGAGAGCACCAGCCGACTTGTATCGGGTGCGTGTAAGGGAATATCAGAAGCAAAGTCGACATCGCCTGTAACGAGAAGGGATCTGTTGGGATAGGTCATTAAAACGGAGGGATGGAGTGCCGACTGACGTAGAATACCCATGGATTGGGGTTCTCTGGAAGGGTACGCAAGGCCACAAGGAAAGGTAACAGCCAGAAATCCTCGGACATGGAGACGAAGGACCGGTCGTTCAGTTGCTCGGAGACGATAGTAACGGCCGCCATAGTGATCATGCTGCCTACTTTGGACGGAATAGTAAGCAGGTTCGTGTTAATGGTGCTAAACCTGTCCTCAAGTCGTTATTAACCAGCCACGCGATGTGATATGATGTGGGTACGAACCCGAGATTGCGCAGAGAGAGAGTAAGATACGAAGACGGTGGCGAGGCGGGCATACCGAAAAGGAGACCGCTAGGAAAGGTATCGGTTATTGAGAGGATTTTTCAACATTTTCAGAAGGAGTAGAAAATACAAACATAATGTATAAGGGCCACAGGTCGAAATCGCAAAGAGCGGTCCAAAGCCTCTTTAACGATAACCCTTCACGGTTGTGCATATCCCCTTTCGTTGGATCATCGCGGAGCACGCGGGAAGTAGCAATATATTCCTCCCGTTCGGTGAACCAGCCTTTGGGTCGGAACCAACTCTTTGTTTGCGTCGGAGAAGGGGGCATCATGAAGAATGTGGCGATTCCAATGAGAAGCGTTATTGCACCCTCGACGAGGAAGAGCCAGCTTTCGACGGAAGAAATTTAAGCATCTGAAATACTTCATCACAGGCGAGAACTTACCGCCAACCAGCCTTGCCGTGTAGGCCGCGCATACGGAGTACACCGACAGCGAGGAAGCTACCGAAGATACTGCAAACATCGGCAGACATCCAAAAAAGAGCCAGTCGGAAGGGAAGTTCATGCTTGGTGTAGAAATCTAGCATTCAAGGAAGTTAAAACGAAGAAGCGATAATTGGGTGGAACCTTACATGAGAGATACAAGATAAGATCTGGGATGAAGCCGCCTTGTATGAACCCAAGAATCGCTCGGCAAACCAGAAAAGATGACCTTCCGGTGAGAAAGAATTGCGCGATAGTCAGGATAGACCATGCGCACATTTGCATCGGAATCCAGCGATCAGGACCCAGCTGAAATGGTGAGGGATTTAGAACAACCAAATGATCCCGCAATAAAACGTTTTGCTTACTCGTTTGGAAACAAGCTGTGATGGTAGTTCGGCCGCCAGGAAGGCGAGGCGGAACACGGTGTTGCCCAAGTTGTAGTCTTAATCGGAGATCGTCAGGAACACTCAGAAAGTCGAGAATGCTGATAATATATATTTACCGTTGGTGGTCATTTTCAGGTCAGGAAGGAAGTTGTCAGTGTTGGCTTGACTGAGATTGTTGCGATCCAGGTTGAGAGCAGAGAAACTGATCGCGGCCCATAGCATGACTTTCCAGTCGATCTTTCTAAGCAAAGCCTGAAGAAATATTAGGCACCAAAGCAAAAAATCATATCTGAGAGTGAAATTCACCCTTTCTTCCCTGGCAGTCCACCGCAACTTGACGTCGAAACGGTGAATGTTCTCGTATTCGGGTTTCGGCCAGTAGTGAGGAGCAAGGTGGGGATCATCATACACCGAACGGCGGGTGGAAATGGCATCGAGATCCTTGGACTTGTAGAGGTGCCTACGGAAGAGGAAGTTGTAGAGTTTAAAAGGCTCTGGTTGGGCGTCAACGAGGCTATCATCCACGGAATGAGTATCCACGTCGCCAAAATCTTTCTCTTTCTCGATGGAACTTGAATCTCCAGTAAATGACTCGGGGTTCTTTGTGTCCTTCAGTGGGAATATTGAAGACATAGCGACTGGGGGAAACTAGTGCGGTGTTTTGGCTGGTCTTGGTCTTGACTTTAAACGCTAGGGCAAGGCATCCTGAGTCGATGGAGCTAAGCACGCCATCCCATGGTTGACTTGCATAAAGTGTTGACTAGGCTTGTCAGGAACCTCGATCGCATTTCCACGCAGGTGCGCTTTTGTTTTGGTCAATGCCATGGTGGTGGTGGGGAGCCAGGATCATCAGCTATCTATGGCGCAATTCCTGTATGTATCGCAATAGTGCCAAGCGATTCAAGTTAAATATAGTGTTGAGTTTTGGAGCGATGCAATTCGAAGATGAACTTATGTGTCTAGCAGGTTTCAAGCATTTCAACTTTCGACCGTCGCAAATTGAGCCTAGTGAACTCTTACCTTCACCTTATCCCGCTCCTGTTATTATTTAAGTACGGTCTGCTTTTTTGAGGACGATTTAGATTCACCTATTAGTAAGACTATGATATGTTTTCCGCGACAAAGATGTGCGCAATTCTTGATCAGATGGCGAGTAGCCTTGGGAGTCCGGAGGAGACGATTATCGTCCTAAAAAGGCAAGAAGTGGTCACGACTAGAAGCGGAACAGCAATAATGACACTGACCGTAGCCTCCGTCGTTCAACCAGCAACCTCAAGGCAGATTTGCGCCATTCAACGCCACCTCTCCCGCTCAGGGGCGAAGGACTTAGCATCAGCAAATTCCTGGGTTGGCCTCACCTGTCCGACAAACCATGCACTTCACCAAACCTGAATGGGTTATTCACAAGGACTCTGCAAAGTCTGACCAAAACACGAAAAGACTGTCCATTTTCTCCGTTCATGTGCACCCTGACGGATCTCGGATAGCGACTGGAGGTCTAGACGCGAAGATTCGAATATGGAGCACCAAACCGATTCTAAACGAGGCCTCAGAGTTGTCTGGCAAGCCTCCGAAGTCGTTATGCACGCTAACGATGCACACGGGCCCGGTCCTTACTGTCAGATGGGCACACTCGGGGAAATGGTTAGCTAGTGGAAGCGATGACGAAACTGTGATGGTGTGGGACCACGATCCGTGCGTTGTAATCGACTGGTTGTTTTGTGGTTTTCTTTAACTCGGGTCCATGCGTAGGAATGCCCGAGGAAAAGTGTGGGGATCGGATGAGGTCAACGTTGAAGGTTGGAAACCTTTGAAGCGACTACAAGGTCACGAAAGCGGTTCGTACAGGCCACTTATCGTCATTTTTCTTGAGACTAAATATCTCGCCCTTCCCAGATGTTACTGACGTGGCCTGGTCTCCTGGAGATAGATTTCTTGCCTCTGTAGGCCTAGACTCGGCAGTTATGGTATGGTGTGGATTTACACTAGGTATGGTTATGCACAATTTCCTATTTTCGATTCACAATTGATTTGAAGCAAAGAACGACTTCGGAAACTCGACCAACATCAGGGATTCGTCAAGGGTGTATGCTGGGACCCTGTTGGCGAGTTTCTTGCGACCCAGTCAGATGACAGAACCGTGAAGATATGGAAAACGAAGGACTGGTCGCTTGAAGCTGAAGTAACGAAACCCTTCGAGGATTCACCTGGGAGTACATTCTTTAGGAGGCTGAGGTACGTGCCGAATGCCTACTTTCTCTTCTATTTACTGACAAGATTTATTCAAAGCTGGTCTCCTGATGGTGCACACATCACCGCCTCTAATGCGACCAATAACAAAGGCTACGTATTTATCGCGGCTGTCATCACGCGAAATACTTGGACGTCAGATATTAGTCTTGTTGGCCACGAGAACACTGTTGAAGTTGCTGTGCGTCATTTTTTTTGAATTTTTCATCCTTCGTCGTTGAATGAAAATTAGGCCTATAACCCTCATATCTTTCTCCGCGACACGCGCCTCCCAATATCCACCTCCAACATCTGCTCTGTTGTCGCACTAGGTGCTGACGATAGATCCGTTTCTGTCTGGCAAACAAAATCCGCACGGCCTCTTATAGTTGCCAAGGAGGTGTTCGAAAGGCAAATAATGGATCTGAGTTGGTTTGTCCTTCCATATCTTCCCTTGAAACTACTCTCATTTCTTTTCAAGGTCATGGGACGGACTAACGCTGTACGCAGCGTCGTCCGACGGTACTATAGCCGCTTTTCAATTTGAGGCATCCGAACTTGAAGGGATCGCCACACATACCGACCAAGAACAATACCTCGCTAAGTTTGGCTTTACGCTCCCCCCGCTTCCTGAAGGATACTCGCACGTGTCAACACACGAGCAAGCAAACGTCGCTATTGCCCAAACCCAGCAGGCGGTTGCGTTTGAAAGTAGTCATGCACCCGAAAAAGTTAATATTCTCGTGGCGAAGAAGGCACCGAAGGATAAAAAACGAGTCACGCTTATGCCAAATAACGCGTCTTCAGTACCGACTTCGAGGATTTCGCCCACGGCTGGTCATCCACCGACGACCACTCCCATGACAAATGGTATTTCTGGCCCCAAACGCCCACAGCTCAACCAAATGCAGGATGGGACACCGCACTCTCTCGCGGTCCAAACTCCGACATCAAATTTCTCTAACTCGTTCCCTCTGCCCTCTGAACAGCCTTTCGTCGATTCCTCTGAATGGTCGCGGCGTGCCGACTTGGGCCAGCCCATGGACCTCGATGTACCTATCGATGCCTTCGACACATCCGCCCAAAACGCTAACTCGAAGGGCAAGCGGAGAGTCTCGTCTCTTCTCGATTCCGGTGCAGATAGTGAGGTAAAAATCAAACCCCGCACTCTTGGAGGCGATAGACCCGTGGACGTTCATCACGTTCCGAAGAAAATTTCGACGTGGACATCCGCTCCGAACTCACGTGTGGATGTTGGGCCTCGGGCAAGTGGATCAGGCGGCGGAAACTTTCCTCTTATACCAACACCGTCACTTCTCACTTATTTGAGGTCGGAGGTCGAGGGCTCTGGAGATGTTCTCGAGGCTAAGAATGTCGAGACTGATGGTGCGCTCTGTTTACTTCTTCTCACTTCCTTGCTAAAAGGCCATGCATAGGTATTATTGAGGTGGCGTTCGTTAGTGGTAGGCAAACTGAGTGGCTCGATTACTTGCCATCCCCCGTGTTGGCACTGAAAGCGACAACGTCCTATTGTGCCGTTGGTATGGAAGACGGTACTGTCAATGTTTATTCGCATAATGGGCGGAGGTATTCTATGTTCGCTTGACTCTCTTAACTTGCACTTACACATTCGATGGGAGATTAATGCCAACTCTGGTGCTTGATTCGCCATGCGCGGTCATGGAGGGCAGCAAGCATGCATTACTCGTAATCACTACGAACGGTCAGGTTTATTCTTGGTGAATACGTTTTTCCCAGTGTGTGTCCATGCATTAACGAACATCAATAATCAGGAATATTAAGAAACAAATGTCAACTTTCGCACCTGTCTCCATCCAAACACTGACCAACTACTCTCCAAACACCTCCTTCGTCTCCGCCTGTGTACGAGAAAACGGCAGCCCCATCATCAACTTCTCAAACGGAGTCGTCTATTCTTACGATCCTGCACTATGCACCTGGGTGAAGCTTGCAGATCGCTGGTGGGCCGAAGGCTCAGACTTCTGGCACGGCAGACAGCGGGGCAATTCTACGATTGCCAATCGGGGCGTCATGACGACGATCGAAAGCAGCATCGCTGGGACTCCAGATGAGGGCAACGCTGAGAAACCGAGACCAAATTGGTGGAGCGCGGCGTTGACGCTGGGTCATTTGGAGACGAGGCTACATGCTACGAAGTTGTTGGACAGTCCTCAGGAGTATAGGCAGGCGCTCCTTATGTATGCGAAGAAAGTAGCCGATGAAGGGTTCAGAGGGAAGGCGGAAGAGCTGATTAAGGACCTTTTTGGGCCGGTGTATTGGTACGTGCTGGCGTGCCTATTCTTCACACAACCTAACCGGGAAACCTTCTTCCAGGCGTCCGGGGAGGGAAGATGGATGGAATTCCACCGTCGTTGGATTACCAAAACGTGACCTTTTGAAGGATGTGTTGTCTGTCTTTGGTATGCACCTTTGGTTGTGTTCTGGCTCCCTTCTCTTGCCTCTGACGTATTTTTTTCTAGCACGGAGTAAAACTCTATCCAGGCTAGCTATGGAGTGGCAGGATACTCTCAAAAAGGCCACGAACGATGATTATTCTATTTAAGGTCTTCTGTGATTACCCCGTCCTTTTTTATTTTGGCATTCACTCGAGTATATCCTTCATCAATGTAGGTATCGTTCGACTGGCACTTTCTGACTATGATTCCCCATTGCGATAGTCCTACAGTTCACGAGAAATGTCTAGTCCACAACTGTGTATTCCTGTAATAATCTCTATCCCTATTTTCACCCATGCCTTTCGAACATGGGTTTGTCCTCAACTTCATGGCAAAGAAATGCACGGGTTATAAAGCCGTGGTCAGATTTGGTGGCTGGCATTCTGTCGCACTGGGTGAGTGCGGGATCTGCTTTGTATGTCCGCGTCCATCGATCTGAGCGTGGATGGCGTAGATCGGGGTTTGCGGATATTGGAAGTGATGACTGGTTTGAAAGCTCGAGTTCCGATTAAAATTTAAGTCTCTGCGTTTCAACGCAGATTTATTTCCACGCAGGTAGCCACGTTTATTTATTGAAACATCTTTGAGGTGCATAGGCCTCTCGCAAATTTGATCAAAGGCTGGTTATCCATATCACCGCTCGGCGCCACCAATACAACGAGAACCGTCGCCAGAAGGAAATACGAACCAAGACCAGAGAGCAGTCGGGCGGCCGTAATTTCGCCCACGAACTCAACGCTACGCTTTATCGATTGGCGGCGTTCAAAGAGATAACACCGAAGACTGGTAGGAAATGAATGTTAATTGTGAGATTTGGCAAATACGAGCCCCAAACTGCCAGAAGTGACTATTGGACCCAGGTAAATTCTCGCCGCCAGTACGAATTTGAAGACATATTGGGAATCGAGTTCTTCACAAGTAATACCAACAGCTGGGCTCTGGAAATAATGCAGTCAAATCGAAATCTACGTGCTCGTATAGGTGTGGCGAATCAGAATGCCTCCGATTTTGGAGGCAACCTGGTTCATCACACCGATCTCGCCAGGCAGGGTTGGACACGATTGTGTTATGACAGAGTCGCTGTAAAGCATCCTTATCCAATTTGGAGAGCCCAAGTGGTCGATATGTAGTTGCCGCAGATGAACAGCAAGAAGGTGCGATAAGAAATTTTACCAGAAAACTTCGACGGCGATGAGCGACCGGTAACTTTCTTGTTCCCCAAGAGTTGGCTCAAAGGATTTTAAGTTGCGGAACATGCGCGTGTAGTCCTCGAAGTCGAAAAGTTCTTTTTGAGATTGACATTCTAGTGTATGGTCGTGCGAAATGAACGGTCGACGATGATGATGTCCAAGTGAAGGCCTGGAAATTTCTCCAGCCCCCCTTCGGGAAAGGCCGAACAATCACTGATGGTAATGGATGACGGCGGAATCGATGACGTAGAGACCCGGTTGAGATGCATCACCGTGCAACTTGCAAGTTTCATACATAACTACCTGTAACAATGCGCCAACTCTTTTCTTCCCTCCTACCAACACCACAAAATTTCACTTTCACCATACCCAGCGCTCCTAATGTCTGAAACCGTCATTCGCGAGGTAAGAGTCTTCTCAACAAGAACTTCCCAATCATCGACCATTGCCCACAGGTTACCAAAGGAGTTTGGACATTTTCCAAGTGAGTTGACAGAAAGCCATCATATCGTAATTCTGACCTTAATATCTTTCAAAGGCCTTTTGCTCGCTTCGGCATCGTACCGATTGGAGGGAGATCCACCGCTATACAACTTCAGAATGGCGGGGTCTGGGTCCTCGCTTCGACGCCACTGGATGCTGAGACGAAACTCAAGATAGACGAACTGGGGCCTGTCAAGTGAGTACCCAAAGCATGGCGCTCGAGGGTGTTCGTTTGTTCAATGTCTTTCAGATATATCATTGGAGCAGACGCTGTCCACCATCTCTTCCTTGGTCAGTCGGTAATTTTGAAAACGAAAAGAAATTGCACAGGAAATCTATTTGAATTCCGCTCATGCTGACATTGCAGGTGACTACAAAAAAGCGTACCCATCTGCCAAACTCATCGCACCAGAAGAGGTTCTCTCGCGCCATGACGACAAATCCTTGACCCTGGACGGAGGTAGGCTCGCCATATATTTCCACACTTCTACGAATCTTACTTTTGATGTTGAGCTTGGGGCCGCGATCCTCCGGACACACAATATGGATTCGAAGACGATGTGCGCTATTGCTTGAATTCAATTCTTGACGCTGACTTATCTCGTGGTGTTGCTTCTCGCAGATCAGCCACCGGTAATTGAATAGCGGCTCCTTCCGTCGATGAACATATAATTTACATATTGCGCAAGTTATTTTTCAGGTTTCAAAAACAAGGATATTGCATTTCTGCACCGACCTTCAAAGACATTAATCGAAGCAGATTTGCTCATGAACCTTCCCTGTAACGAACAGGTGAAATATCCTCATTTCTACCTTGGGAATACTGCTTATTCCTTATGTTGTTCAAGTATTCGAAATCCAAATCATCGCCTTATTTTCTAGGGAGTTTTGGCCCCTCTTCCTGGCTCCATTCAAGGTTTACCTGGAATCTTGGGACCGATAAAGAGTTAGTTTTTTCCGAATGTAAATCATCATATTTTAACTTTACCTTCAATTGCAGGGCCATGCGACGAGATGCCAAAACAGTCTCAGGGTGGGACTTTGATAGGATTATACCTTGTCATGGTGTACGTTACCTTTTCTTCCATATTCATTGGTCAATCTGAGAATCTCGACTAGGATGTCATTGAAACAGACGGAAAGAAAGCATGGAATGATGCATTCCGTTTTTTCTTGGACTAGTGTCAGAGTGTGCGAAATTGGTATTTGATCCTCAGTATATGTCCCCGCCGCTTGTATAGAAGAATAGTACGTTATGCAGAAACCTATAAGTAGATAATATTTCCTCACTGGCTTGCTGATCCCTGCTTGCCAGTGCGGAACCGAAAACCCAAATAATTATAATCGAATCGCTTGGAAGGGCGTTTGCTGCAAGACCAAAATTCATGCGGGACAAATTTACTATTAAGATAGTTTTAGAGGTATTTCTTTCGCCCCATACTACCTAACCCCCTCACCTGATCGCGCGCAGTGGGTCTAAAACTATGATGAAGGCCATTCAGGAGGCCGGCCCGATGCTTGTGTGAGCCCACCGCGCGGCCTCCGCCTCGAGGCAATCTCCTGTCAGGCAAATCAACCCTCGGCTATTTGAGTGGCTGTTACATACGCAGAGATCGAAGGTAAAATTCAGGATTAGCGCAACGGGCCCTATGCGATTCCAACTCAAGCAAGAACTACGTCGCCATCGGCGTTGGCGCCTGCATCTCAATTGGCTGAAATAGTAATGCAACTGCTGGATGCCACCACTGGGGAGAAAAAACATGAGTCTTATTGGAACACGACAAAACCATGAGGCTGCGGTGCGCCCTCCTCTTAACATCGCCCCACGACTTGTCTCGACCCTCGCTATCTTTCCTCGACGAACCACTGCTCTCTCCTTCGTTCTTTTCGTGTGCTTCCCGTTTCTTGCTTGCGTGCCTCCTTGTTCAAATAATGCCAGTGTGCCCACAGTGCGACAATCGCTCGTTCAGTAATAAGGAGGCGCTCCTCCAACATATGAAAAGTTCTTCTGCTTGGCACCCGTTTTGTTCTATTTGCGATCGCAGATTTGTTAGCCAGCCTGCTTTTGACGCGGCGAGTTCTTCTTCAAATACCCGTTGTACTTTTTGACTTACAATTCCTCACCCACAGCACATGGCGGCCAAACATCCGCCGACATACGATTGCACAACTTGCAATCGATCCTTCCATGCGCCGTTCGCCTTGGAGGATCATTACCGAGGGGCGACCGCACACCCCAATTGCGGTCGCTGTGGAAGGGGGTTCAAGGATGACGCTGCTTGTGCGGAAGTGAGTCAAAATTCAAACACTGATTTTATTGGCAATTGTTCCTTTTTTTGATACTTCCTTTGTTACCCAGCATCACCGTACAGCCCACCCAAAATCGGCGTGCATCCCTTGTACCGGTGGCAGCTCAACGCCATTTCTAGTATACGACGACATTTTGGACCAACATTATTGGGATTCTCCCAATCATCCGTCCTGTACGCTTTGTAGCAAAGGTTTTAAAGACACGGAGCTCTTCAACCAGGTATCTATTAATGAACACTTTCTTCCAAATGGCGGAATAATTAATGAATCTTGCTCTCTAGCACAGGCCCGAAGCGCACCCTGAATTATATTGCAGACCATGCGGTCTAGAATTCGAGACGGCTGAAGCCGCACAGACACATTTATTATCGTCTCCAATCCATCCAAAATGCGACCGGTGTAATCTGGGCTTCCAAGATGCTCAAGCCCGGGATACAGTACGTCCCTTTTTGTTACGTGATCAACGGTTCCTTTCTTACCTCTATGTGGAATTTACAGCACTTCGAAGAGGTACACAACCCAACCACCGTGGCGGAGCCAGAACGTTTTTCGACCAGTACTCCGTTGAACGCCGCGGTCCACCCGCTAGCAGCAACAACGCATCCAGAAGAAATTCAGCCGTTTTTACCATCGGACTCTGCGAATATTCCACTCTACAGCACGGGTTTTACTCCTTTGAGCCCCCGGAATCCCGTTCAGGTTCATATAATCCTTGCGCATCGCCGTATTGAGACTCACTGCGGCCTTTGAATTCCTCAGCGTACCATTGTTGGCGAACGGCGAACCAACACTCCGGACCTTCGTCTGGAGGCCGCATTTACCTCTCCTATTACGGAGGTACAGCCTTTATTCAGCCCTACTGGCCTTCCGCGTCCCGGAGGACAAATCGACCAGCTGTGGAGTTCAAGAGAGGTTAGACTTCTTTTCAATCATGCTACATTCAATTTCTGATACTTTGGAATTTGGAAGAATGTCCAGGTCACTCCGCCGCGCTTCCCTGCCCTCAGTAGTTATTCCCCACCAATGCCGCGAACTGTAGCCTCTCAACCGCGTCCCAGCAGCCATTCGGAAACGAGTAGCTCGTCATCTGGTTGGTACGACAACCCGCGCGCTCTATGGAGACCTCGAGAGGGACAAAGCTTTCCACCGACCAAAGTATCAGCCTTGCAACCCGATGCCGGATGGCGCGCCCGCGAGGGCAGCCAGTTTTCCCCGCCGCAACTGTCACCGCCGCGTTCGAGTTCTGAATTCCACCCTCGTCTCTATCCCGGCAGTGCGCGCGCGGCTTCTCTGAACCGCCAGAGCCCACCCTCAGAGCCGGCCTTTGGGCGCACTAGTCGGCTCGAAGAGTTTGGTAAAATGCACCGCTCCTTCGGCAGCGCCAGCACCAGCGGCGGTTCGATATCTAGCAGTTTCGGGCGCTCCAGGGCACCGCCCTCTGAGCAAGTAAACTGGGAAGACCTTATAGGCCCAGGACAGGCAGGATTTTCGTTGAGAAATGACCGTAAATCACTTTTCGACGAAACCTTGGAGACCTTGACACCGAAGGCAGAGGTGGCAGCAGATCCGATGGAAATGACCCTCAGCCTCAACACTCAACATACGAGCTCGCCCTCTCTTGCGACGGTTTCATCTCCAGCCTCGAGCGCACTTGGGCATTCCCCTCTGTATGGACAGTTCGAGGTCGGTAATCTTTTTCCCTTGATGATTTTCGCTCTAAACGATATAGCCTGCTTTACAGCCGGATACTAGGCCAACAACGGCATCGTCAACTCACACGCCGTCCTTGCACAAACCAACATATACGATCACTCCCAGCAGGTCTGGCCCTATTTATATGGTTGATAGTAAAGAACTCCATCTAATCTTGATCTTTTGACTTCTAGTGAGTGTCCAAGCCCCCGTTCGCCGGAGGTATCGTCGCCTGTTGGCCTCGGGGTTCTTCCTGCCATCTCTCCGCTGGCCTCGACTCCCATAGACATACCATCGTTCGATATTCCGGAGGCGCAGAAACCTCTCCCGGACTCCCCTGTGGAGCTCTCTCCTGTAACCGTCGTTGTGGAGCTGAAGCCGCAATCCCTGGCGATTCCTTCCACCTCCCCTCTGTCGACCTCGTCGTCGCAGTCTTTCATTACATCGCCTCAAGAACTCTCGGAGGATCCCGCATTCTCGACGTCCATCGAGACGGCGGTAACATCACCGGTTACACCAGTGGTTGCACCAGCCTCCGAGTCTACGAAACCGAATCCGCTCCATTGTCGAGTTTGTCTCGCGGATTCTTGCGATGATATCACGGCCAGCATGTGTGGCCATATCTTCTGTAATAGGTACATATTGTTTTCTTATCTACGCTCTCCCTTGACGTCGGCTCATGTATTATATTTTCTCTCACCAGATGCATCACTGATGCAGTTATCAAAACTTCTCGATGCCCCGTGTGCATGACACCCACCTTGCTATACTGTCTTTTCAGGCTAGATTTGGCAGCTTGAAGGTTTATACTAGTAGGGAGGTCTTATTTTTGGACTCTTTTTTTGGACCCTTGAAACGTTGAAATGTATCATTGAGATGACATGTAGAATAGATAAACGTCGGGTCATGTGTGTCTGGGGCAAATGAAATCTTGTCTCGGCTCTTTGGTAACCCTCCTCGGTGACGTTGAAGGGGATAAAAATTGTGTGAAAGTTTTTCCATTGATGCATGACGGACGAACGCCTCCGGGAACTGGAAATGTAATATTATTATGAATAAGAAGGGAGTAACTAGAATGGCAGTTTCGGTGGTTTCGAGTATCTTGGAGGTTTGAGAGGATTGGGTCTCCTCTTCTTGTAGTACTGGAGGGGTGCGGTAAGAGACTCGGAGAATACAAGAAAAAAGGAAGCAAACGTACATCTTTGTACCTCGCAACGCGAGCCGCCATGTCGCGCATGAGGATCGAACGCTTGCGAATCCTCTTTGCCTGTTGGCGTTCCCAGAGATGTCCCTTGAACATACGCTTCTTGCCAGCGTACAATCGGATACCAAGCTCGGCACCGGGGACCTTCTTCTCCACCACCTTTCCACACCACGTTACAGGTACCTTCCACACACTGTCAGGCTCCTGCGCCGCCTCGGATTCTGCCTCTTTCCTCAGCTCGGAAAATTCCTTCTTCGTCGCTTTCAAAGTCTCTGTATGCTTAGCGATTTCGGCCTCGAGGTAGGCTTTTTGTTGAATCCTAAAAGGTGCTCGCGAGTGTTGCCGACCAGTGTTCGCGAGACGAACTTCGTCGCGTTCGATTCGGGGAATGAGTTCCTCTTGTTTTTTCTTCAAGCTCTGTAGCAACGCCAATGATTCATCCATCCGAGTTTGGAGAGCTTCTGCCTGGGCAATCCGCGGAGGCTGCTTTTCGGTGGTTGGTAGAACAGGCTTGGCATCGATGGCGTTAAGAGAGAGAGACGCATTCACCCTCCTCATTCGCAATTCGAAGGCGGCTTTCTTGGGTCCAGGTGGGATGAGGTTCATTGTGTCGCTCAGGTGAGCTTTCTTGACCAAATCGGCCTGGCGTCGCAACGAAAACTTGGGCTCGTGCCATCTCCCGGTTTTGGCATTCTTCTTGGGAACGAAGGGGTTTGTGAGCTTTATGGGTTGTATGAGGTCCACGGGACCAGGAACGACGTATTCGGGTTGAGGCCCGTAAAGACGAAGGTTCTGCACAAGTTCGGTAATCTCCCGCTGTCGGAAATTCTTGACGGCTTGAAGGGCACTTTGCTTGGCCGGGTTCAGCATGGCTAGGGAGACGGTCGAGCTGTGCCCCTCGTTGGTTGCTCGGAGGTTGGTGACGATCACTGACTGCCTCGTCGGCGATGAACTTTTCTTTGTTTGGCTGTCTGGTTCAAACCAAACATGTTGCCCGTGTTGGCGCTTAAGCCATCGCAAACAGGAACCAACCAACCAATGTATTTCCTTGACTAAGGCGTTACATAAAACTTCATGAATGTGCGGAAAGCACTCGACGGATTTTAATTAATTAATTAAACGCGCTAAGTACTTTCGGCAGCAGTAACGCGCAGGGCGTACTTCTACACCAATCCACAGCGCGGCTCTTACAACTTACATGAACCCATGCCACAACCTGACAACCTGTTTAAGAACTCGGAAATCCTCGTCAAGAATGTCTGCCTGTAGCATAAATATACACGCCCCAAGGATACGTCAAACGTCGTTGAAAGACCCGTCAGGCTCTCACCTGCGATCGCACGCGTCGAGACTCTTTCCACGAGCTCGAAAATTCCGAAAGCGGAATCATTTTCTAATGCTCTCGCGGAAGTTATGAATAAGTTAGAATTGGACTTGGATCGTGCTTCAGATTCAACATCAGGTCCTGCGGCGAAAGTCCAAGGCCATGCCACTGTGAATATCCTCTCGCATCCTGCGGTCAAATTTGTGATGAGATTGAAAGGATCGTTCAACTGGCGGTAAGAATTGCCTCTGGAACCACCATCCTCGTTATCGGCGGGAACTTGAGTGAGGGCGATGTAGGTGAAGGAATCCTTTTGAGTCGATGTAGAAAGAGTCCTGGGGAGAGAAAGTTGGGGAGAAACAGAGGGCTCCGTATGCAAAAGAGCACCCCTCTCCCAACCGAATGCAGAGTTCTAGAGTCGATCGCGATCTATGGGCTTCTCAGTTAAATTGATCGCCAGGATTGGGCACGACCATTCATTAAATCAACGATCGGGACAAAAGCAGCGAATTTTCATGTAAGTATGACCCGAAATGCGAGGGCCAAAGTATGTACTCCCGAATATCGGCTCCACAGGCCACGAATCCTTATTGTTACCTTAATCTATCTGCGACGGATGAAAAGGGATAAGCCGTTTGAACATGCACAGAGAAATTTAAGAGACTCTTCAACCATTTCGGAACCTCGACATTTAAGGAGGATCAGAAGTCCATACTTAGATTGCTCAAGGCCACCCCCTCAATGTAGAAAGCAAGACGAATTGTGGAGGCATTGTTTTTTCCAGGTTGAAACGCAGTTCAGGCTATGGTAATTTTCATTAAGCCTAATCATTCGCAGCCGAAGACAATAAGAATCAAGCTTACTCAAAATAGAGGTTGATTTATAACAAGGAAACAATAACAGGGTCATAAGCGCCGTGTATTATCTCATTTGTCCTCGAAACCTGTACTGTATTGACGGGACAGGTTATATTGGTCCAATTGTCTCCAGCCTCATCACACTCCAAACGAGGAAGACACAGATTCTAGAGGTTTGAATTTGAGACGCCTTTATATGCCGGAGGTTGGAGGGCGGAAGTACATTTCACCGAAGTTCAAGTGAAGTTGATTACTTGGTGACTAGCAATATCGGCTTGTAAAGTCGGTACTGTAACACACATCAAAGCAGTAGAAGGGTGGAAAGGCGAAGCGCGAACCAACGCCAAGATAAATTCTCACGGTTCAAATTTGGAAATCAATACCGGATAAGTACTTATGATCGGGAGCAATACAGTTCTATTTTTACCTTTGCGACTCCTAATTGTTTAATTGTGATTGTCGTACTGCGTCTTATTGTCTAGCGGTTGATATAAACTTTCAGGTACCCAAATGACGTCGTTGCAGAACATTGATATTGTATTGCAAGTAAACGCCGGCACCACTGCACATCCTTGACGCCCGGAGGCAACAATAAGGATTTGTATGTCACCTGTCGGATTCAGATACAATTTCTTTCGCTGCCTCTCCATGCACCGTCTTTTTGAATTGGCCAATACAGTAAAACATGGCCATCCTCGTGCATTTTGGCCGTTCTGCATTGAAACATGCGCAGACAGCAGCGTCTCGGGCTGGGGAAATGGCTGCCTTATTGTTGTGGTGTTTACTAACCTGTGATCCCTTCAATATAATTTCTTATTCAATTTGGGGATTAATTGTGAGGTGTGCTCAAAGACCAGGCCGGAGCTCCTGTCCTGTAGTTTCCTGTACGTCAGCGTATGGGGGCGGAGGGGTATAAAGAGCAGCATGCCTCTCGCCACCATTCTCCATAACTCGTTCTACATCGATACCACAACACACTCAAATGGATTCCTTCACCTACATCGCCGCCACTCAAGTTCCCGCCGATAACGAGGACGGGGGTTCCGGGGGCAATGCTTACTGCGTTGTCGCCCACACCACCACCGTTGACGCCCCCACCAATATGGAGGATGGCGGCCCCGGAGGCAACGCTTACTGCGTTGTTGCTTAAATGGCTACCATACTACTATTACTACACCCCATCATAATTGTGCGTTCTCTTCCCCTCCGATGTTCTCGACCCCGTTAACTGAGTCCTTTCTTCCTTTTCATCAGATTATCATCATCAGACAACCACATATCCTTTTCTTTTTTCACGAGTCTGGATTTTCCCCGAGTCAGGTTCTCATAACTTATAGTCTTCGACTTCTCTATGTTGTTTTGTTAACGAGCGGTTCTTTGTTTTCGGCGGGTAAATTTCGGATTTGGGTGAAGAGGCGGGGAGGCTGGTTCGATGATGATGATGTGAATGGGATATATTACACTGTGCATATTTTTTAATAGCATCATTTTTATGAGGCTCTAATCTTTGTGATGAAATTGCGTGGACCGCCTACAAGATCACATTGACAACAAGTACTCTTGAGCGCCCTCGACTGATTTCTCTGCGTCGGAGCTAACAGCTATTACAGGGTTACACTTGGGCGCTTTTCGGCAAGTCCTCGGGACACTTGAGGTGCAGATGGTCTATTATCCTCAGGTTGGACTTTCCAACTTTTTTGAACAAGATCCCGTCGATGATCTTCATCCACGGCCTGATAAAATATAAATAAAATATTATTTACGGGGACACGAGCGCTGAAGAAATAGCCACTTCGAGCATAATACATGCAAACGAATACGTAGCTATCGTTCGGCGTCCCTATAATAAGGGTCTCTCAAGTGAACGAAAGAAAGACGTGTCGTCCTAGCGCACAGAACCGCTGAGAAGGGATGTATATTTATACCGACTGAATCCTGGCATTCCTGCAGTAGAAACGTAGACACGCATAAGCGCGCGTGCAGGTCGTCGTCAATCGGAATATTGGACCGATGAGGCATAATAAATAATCAAGAGAACGGGGAAGACCAAGCCGGTAGTGACCCCAATCAAGTCGCCGTGGCGGATAGAATGTGAATGCACTCGATATATTGGCGGGGACGATCCCATGCTATAATCAGCAACCGACCGATGGCAGGGAATCTTCAACGGTCAGGATAATAATGTCGCCGAAATTCGCCAGACATTTCCATTTTTCAGGGTGGGCCATGGAGGCGCAAGGACGAACGCCAGTGTCCCACACAACTCCAGTACATGTGGATGCTTCAGTTGCGTCCATATGTGCATTTCGTGATTCCGTCGCTCTCTCGTCTTTCCAACCCACCAATTTTTCAGGAGCGCCCTCTTTTCGTGGGGCGCATGAGTTCCCTTTTCTCATCAGATCCTCGTTTTCGATACTGGCGTCCACGGTCAACGTTTTTTTTCTGCTCATTCCGCGTTGTTCCGGTGTCCATTTGTTGAGGTGGCGCATGAAATGACGGAGGCTCTACATACTGCAGTCTATTGCGCCCATCTTCGGACACAACGGCAGTGGTTAGGTACCCGGCGTAAAAAAAATCCCGAAACGCCCGCGATCTACCGAGATAATCCGATTGCAGGTCGTTCGACACAATTTCTGTCCTGACAGAACACAAGTCCGTGGAGATCGAGCAGGGCCAGATCCCCAGGTATAACTTATAACCCCCGCTACCCAGGTGAACGTCGTTTTAACGATCTCCATGGTATCATGGGTCTCGATTGTGAAGGGGTGGTAAAATGGGGAGGGTAATGGAGGTAAGATTAGCCGTGCCTCGCTCAACGTTCCCTTCTTATCTGATAAGCAATCATGGGACATCAACTCTCCGGATTGGCATGAGATCTAAGATCTATGTTAAGTCTCGATTCGACTGGACCCTCATCCATGTATACCTGTTACTCATAGGGCCTGAATCCAAGGGTAATTTCGAGCTTACGGGAACTACAGATTCATAGAATTTCCACCAGCCGAATGAGGTTCCAATGAGGTTCAGAATTATGCGGACTCGACATCGGGTCATCGCTCTGGTGACTTGAATAAATACATTTGCACAAGGCATCGTCGTATTGATTCATACATTACCGTGGAACAGTGTCGATCGTGGTATTTTCCTTAGAAAGGCCCTTTTCCTCCGCAGTTTCTTCGCTCTCTGCTGCCTCTATCTCTTTGACCTCGCGAGCGCGTCTCCTACGGACGCCAGCAGCGGATTCGCGTCCCATAAGCTTTGTTCGACCCTGTACACAACCAAAGTATAAATGAAAAGTTCATGGACAATAGAAACAGTCAGATGGCTTACCTCCTTGTATTTCATATAGACTAGGACAACAATGACGGCTAGCCAGTAGAAAACGTAAGATAGAACGGTGCCGACTGCGGGAGAACCAGTCAGAATACCGAGGAAGATCCACGCCAATTCAGAGTCTTTGTGAAACCGTTACTCACGCGTCCCATTGTTCGTCCATCCAAAAATGGCACCGAAAATCGTCCAACCATCGCTGGCGCCTTTGTTATTGGGGTTACAGCAGTCAAGGTGCCATACATTGCCTTTGACGGGATAAGAGCCTGGCCCGTTGCCTCCGGCGTCGTCGCCGGCAATACCCAAAAGCTTTGCGTAGGCGTACCCTTCGAAGGAACTAACACTTTGACTGAATAGGCCTGCACCGATGAGGAGGAGGAAATTTGTCATGATCACCAAGAATATAGTGAGCGCTGCGCAAGATAGTTTAGCTTTCTGAATCTAGAGAGAAAAAAACTCCTTACTTGTCCGACTGGCAAACTCGTAGATGAGGAAACCTATGATTAACCCGCAAATTATACCGACGATGGTTGCGATAGGTATAGCGGTTGCGGGTTGGCCCAATGAAACACCCCCAACAAAAATTACCGCTTCCAAACCTTTGGAAATCGTTTTGAGTCCAGTCAACAACTTGAATTGAAGCATACTGACCTTCACGAAGGACGGTCACGAATGGGAGAATAAAAAGAACCCATTTCCCGCTCTTGGCCTTGCCGTCAACCTCTAACAATATATAATTAGCGATTCAAGTAATTGGCGCACATTCAGGGCTACACGAACTTTTGCCGTCAAACGCTCGTTGGAGTTTGATGCGCCAGGTAGCTTTAGCTTGAAAATTTGACATGTTATATCAACGAGCAGAGTGTGTTAGAAATGGGTAATTTACCTCTGTCCATCTTTAACATTGTAACGCCCATAACAAAAATCATGAGACATGCAATGAGTCGGAAAATTCCTGGTGAGGACCTTTTGAGTTGGCAGGTTTTGAAGCTGACATTGACATAACCTCACCTTCCCATAGTCCTTCAGATTTACTCCACAAATCGGTAGCCTTTGTGAACCATACAGCAATGAAACTACCAATAATAAAACCGGCGACAATCAGATTCACCCTCTGGGGGACGAACGAGCGCCTAAACGTACGCGGCACCAATTGCAAAAGAAATAAAAAGGCCAAGGCCTGCACCCATGAAAATCTGGACATGGTCCGAAAGGTCTAAGCGAAATTTTGATTTCAATAAATGACACTACTTACCTGCAGGCGCAGCTTGCGGATGAGACGGCGACGTTGAGCCAAGTCGTTAGCTGGCACAATTTCTGTGCCTTCGCTGTCCTTGTCGTCACTGGAGGACACTGTGCGGTTCGTGTTGGCGGCAGATTCAGCAGGGTCTTCATGTACAATTTGTTCGGCCAGTCCGAGAAGAACAGAAATGATAATAGCAGCTTCGAGCGTCTCCCGGAAGACGATAAAGAAAATGGGAACGGAGAATAGGTTCTTCGCCATCTTTGGTGGAGGAAATGGGGGAGCGAAGAAGGCCTTGGGGAATTTGTGACGAGATCCATTTGGGCGTCCATAAATGAGAAGGTCGGAATCGGGCGGCTTAATCGGTAGGAGGTGGTTGGGGCAAAAATTACTCAGGGCCCGGACAGTCTGATAATCAGATTTCCACCAGGTCCAATCTGATAACCCCAATGTTTATTGTCATCTGATAAGATGGAACCATTTTCCCTGCCGATCGCAGCCGGCCTAGTGCCTGTCTTCCCTCACGCTATGTAGCGATTTTTGAAAAGAACCTCACCCTTTTAGTACCCTCAGTCCATGCGAGTGGTTCAAGTATTACCGAACTTAATTTTTTTGTGGAAAGGCATGCTATAAATGATTTGAGCCTCCGGGAGGGAAGTGCTAGGGTTTATCACACGGCTCATTCCTTATCAGATAAATTGATCGCCCCGTGCCAGCGCTATTTTCAATTTGACGTCCTGCTCCCGATTCTATCTTCGGTTCCAGTTCTGAATAAGAACAACATGCTCGACCTTGGGAGCGCGAATCGCCTATCTCCTCTTGTCCCCCTCCGCTATGAGACCTGGGTTTTTAGTGCCAGTTTTCTTGGCGGCTCTGGCCTCCCCTGCGCTCGCGGGCGTCCACGAAATCTGGTGGAACATCACCTACGTTGAAAATGCCAGTCCAGATGGCCTTTTTGAAAGAAGGGTGGTAGGCGTCAACAATACCTGGCCGTGAGTTCGGCGTTTCTCGAACGGAGGCTGAAGTCGCCCTAACCTAAGCCAATTCAGTCCGCCTCCAATCGAACTAAACACGACGGATTCGTTGTTAGTTCATGTAACAAACTCGCTTGATCTACCGACAACTCTTCACCACCATGGAATGTACTTCAATTCAAGTTCATGGATGGATGGCGCTCAAGGCATCACCGAATGGTGAAGTTCGACCCCCTGCTTTTCGCATTAGCATGTTGATCGAAGGAATTGTTGTTTCCAGTGGCATCCCACCAGGCGGACAGTTCGATTATGTAGTGCCTATCAACTCGTCAGGACAGTGGGGTACTTACTGGGTACATGCCCACTCTTCGGTAAATTCTTCAGGACTTGGGACCCTTGACGTTACTCAGTCCATTTCAACAGGGACAATATGTCGATGGGCTCCGTGCTCCTGTCGTCCTCCATCCACCCAAAGAAGTACATACATACGACGAAGAATTCACCGTCATTCTTGGAGACTGGTATCATGATGAGCATTCGGTCCTCCTTAAGCAATTTATCAACATCGCAAACCCCGGAGGCGCCGAGCCTGTCCCAGGTAAGGTTCGAGATTACTATTCCGTATCATTCGCCCATTGTTGCGACCCTTTCCCTAGATTCTGCCCTCGTATATTTCTCACAGAACTCGTCCTACTTGGGCCCCATTCCCGGCAGTACGCCCTCAGGTGTGACATCAGCCGTCGGGTTCAACGAGAACGCTACCTTGCCTTTCGTCCCCGGGAAGACATACCGCCTCCGCATAGTGAACACTTCTGCCTTCGCCATGTTCTTCTTTTGGATCGATGGCCACGAAATGCGGATTATAGAGGTTGATGGCGTACGTCTCGTGATCGTAGCACTCCATGCTTTCGCTGACAATTTCTCTGGATTGAACTAATAGACGGACGTTGAGGAATCCCCAATCGACCTTGTAACGATTACTGTCGCACAGAGATATTCAATCCTTGTCACCGCGCGCAACGATACATCAGCTAACTGGGCTATCCACGCAAACATGGACACCGATATGTTCGATATTGTCCCGCCAGCCTTGAATCCGAGTACGCTAAAGATTTAACGGCTCCTTACAGACTTATAGCCTCCCACAGATATCACAACCTCGATAACGTACAATGCCTCTGCACCTCTAACCGACCTCGGATTTATTAATGAATACCACGACGTGAATGACACTGCCCTTGTGCCAGTAATTCCAATCGCCCAACCACCTTTGACGAAGACCATCGAACTCGAGGTCACATTCGACACTATGGATGACGGCACTAACCGCGCCATGTTCAACCAGGTCACCCATAATTATCCCCTGGTACCAAGTATCTTCTCCGAGCTCACACTCGGGCAAAACGCAACAGTCCAAAACGCGTACGGACCTCTGAGCTTCGTGATCGAGCACATGGACGTGGTGGATATCGTCGTCAAAAACGGAGATGCGGGGAAGCATCCCTTGTAGGCTTTTGATTTGTAATTGAGGAACACGAGCTGACACGACCTTGACAGCCATATACACGGACATAAATTTATGATTGTGGGGCGCTCCGAGGACTACACATCAAGCGATCCCGCACTGAATCCCCCAATCGAGGAAGGTCAGCTCAACCCCATCCGAAGAGACACAGTCCAAATTCCGTCAATGCATTCCGCTACGCTTCGACTCGTGGCAGACAACCCTGGCGTTTGGTTCTTCCATTGTGCGTCCTCTGTCTGTTTCCTTCCTGTACAGGTTTTTTTCATTGCAAACCATATCGTTCAGGCCACATCGATTGGCATCTGGAAGCCGGACTGTCGGTTCAGTTCATTGAAGCACCCTTGCAAGCACAGCAATACGCGGGTAACGTCCCGCCGGTGATGTACGACCATTGCAAAACGCTTGGGAAAGGAACTTCTGGGAATGCCGCTGGTCTTGCGTCGACCACTGACTTGACGGGTCTCCGTCTCGGCCCGTATCCACAAAAGCTCGGATGGCATCAGAAAGGTATTGGCGCAATGGCTGGGTAAGCTGGTTTACTGTTTCCTTTACTCGATATATCTAATTATTTCTTATTTTTTCCCTCGCTCCAGATGTGTACTGGCTGCAGTGTTGGGTATGCTGACCGTAGGATGGTACGCGCTAGGAGGGCACATTTCGGCCGAGGAAATGGAGCATGAGGTGAGAGAAGCCATAGCCGCGAAGGAGAAGAAAGGGAAGTTTTTCGGTCTTGTCAAGCGGTAGGAGTATGATACATAAGCACTCAAAACATCGGTAAAAGTTTGACACACACCATTTTCTGTGATATCTACCACAAGCAACGAACTTGTAAAAACCTCTTAAGGAGAATCGGTCGTTCTGATCGACGATGGGAGGTCGAGAACCTTTTGTTCCCTGGAGGGCCTCGATATTATTGACGGACGACTTGGAGTTTTCCAGTCTTGGACCCTTTTTGGGAAGATTAAAATTTCAAGGAATATATGTAGATATCCTGAGGATAACAATAAATTGTCCTTACTTCAGATATTTTGAGTCACTGGCAAGATTTGCTTTGCCACCACAACAGGTGGAAAACAAGAAGTGACTCGGGATTCAGAAGGAGGCATTTGCAAGTTTGATTTCCGAACGGTTATTTACAAAAAAGTCGCTTTGTAATTTGAACTGGATCCCTTGATATGATCTTGCTGAAGACATCTTGAGGTGTCCTGAGAGCAATTTTATGTTCACAGGAACTACCCCGCCCAGAAGGACCTTCCGGACCGCGTTGTGCCGATTAAGCGCCGAGCGCACTATCCTGCTCCAGGCTCCTCATACCAAGTTATGCTCGAAAGTACTCTTTAGAAAGGGCGTCGCTCTGATGCACTGAGTCACTCTCGCGTCAAAATTTCCGGTTCAATTTGTGTGACCGTGCTGCAGCCACATGGCAAATTCTCCCGCAGCCATCAGCGAGCGTTACTTGGTTAGCCGAGAACGTAGTCCTCCTAACACCTGTTCAGTTTCCAAGGCTCTCTAGCATCAGATAACGTTTTCTCGGACCGGATGAGGGCATCGGCGTGCACTAGATAACCTTTCTGTCGCTTGACTGTTTTTCCGTAGAGTCGCTGTTACCTTGTTCTTTTGCCTTCCAGACTTTATGCCTCAAAGTGCGAGTAAACGTGGGGGGAAAGGGAAAGGAGTGCAGCGAAAACCTCCAAGCCCTCCGCCCGAAACCTTGATTGCAAGTCAACCCGCCTCACCTACGCGGTCAACCTCTTCTGAGAGATCTCAGATATCTCTGGGACAGCTCTCATCAACGCAAGACTTCCAAGACTTCATTCACAAATTCACTGAACGAATGGACAACATATCAGAAGAACTCCAACGAAGAAGTGACGATTGTCGAAATTGATGAATTGATAGAGGCTGTGGAAGAGCCGGAGAAAGCGATGGAGGGAGATAAGATCTACGCTGAACATGGACAAGGTATCAGCAGGTTTTAGTTTCTGCGACTTAATCAAGTCCGACATCAAAAGCGATCCCAGAAAAACAGAAATAATCGTCATATGATAGTTAGTTTGTTATTTCCTCATCGCCAATCGAAGATGACGAAACCACCTTTAACGCCATTAACGGCTCGGCCGGTTTCTTCGTCCATTACAGGATACCTGCATGGTTGTCCATAGACTCGCTTCTTTTCCTGCAGAGGCAGGGTCCGACGAAGGTTGCCATCCAGACCGACGGCCTCATCGTCAGGCCATGTATAGCTGGCAGTCCATACGGTCATGGAATTTTGAGAAAAAAACCTGTTGATCCCAAGGCAAGTAACTATGCCAGGAAATCGATCATTTGATATCATGGTAACTCTCGGAGGATCGCCGTTTGTGGGGACAATCAATCCATAGATACCTTGCTTCAGGGTGACGGCAACTCTGGTCTTTGTATCGTCCACATAGGGTTGCGATATAAAGGCTTCAGGGGGATTTAACCAGTGGGATTCAATACGTATCTTCATATCTGGGACTAGTATTGCTGGTTCGTTGTTCTCTGTTTCCGGAATGGATTCCAGTCGTTGAATACTGTAAACAGCCATGTAACTGCGACAGAGAGCGAGCAGCTTGAAACCCGGAAGGATGGACACCCCAGTCTAAAAATTTCATTTAAGATTGACATCACGGAACTTTCAGAGGGACGACTCACAGGCAATTCGTATGTATAAATGATGGAGGCTTTCATATGAACCCCTGCTCCACACTGCGTCCAATCGTAAATTTCGATCTTGTCAAGGCCATCCGGATAACATCGAAACCTACGGGCAAAGTGTGGACCACGAAGGGAAATTCCCCTAGTGTCGCCATGTCCAGGCAGAGGGAATGTTTTCAGCCTCTTTCGACACCAACTTGGCCTGGGAACCATGTCCCAGCTGCCTTACTCGGTATACCTGAAGGATGGGAATAGGAACCTCTTCTGTCTCACCGAGCAAGGTTTCGAGGACATCGCCCGGGCCTCTGTATGTTCCTGGAATGATACTAACGTTAAACGTCAACGTCGGCTCCTTTTTATCCACGTCCACAGCTATAAAGAAGGCGTGTTGTGCGTCGCGTGCATCCTGGGGTCGGATGATGAACTCTGGCTCCTGGATCACCGGTGCGTCGAGGTCGTAGGCGAGGACACAACCGTAGTGAACTTGACGCTCCGACAAAGCGAGTAACCATCGCCCCCCATCGACAAGTGCAATTCCCGCCTGTCCAAATCCCTCTGGCAAAGTAATTTCCCTGCACCTAGGATCCTTACGTGACCTCCAAGCGACCTCGGCAGAGATGCGAGATACAACGAGGTCTTCCAGCTCTTGGTTAGTATATAAATCAACAGGCCCGTCGAGGGTTGGAGGTCTTGGGAGCATCACGGAGCATTGATGAAGGAGGGACAACCAGATGGGACGAGATTTCGAGATTTCGAACAGCCGCCTGGACACCTAGAAATTGAAAAATAAAAGGATGTCAAGAACTGTCCAAAATATATACATACCCCCCGAGAAAGGAGGACATCCCTCCACCCCAGATGCATAAATATCTCAACCAAAATCTCAGAAGGTAGGCTCTCAAATTTTGACGGCTGTCGACTTAGCCACCTGTAAGCTGCGCAGCCGTTTAGTTTTGCTTCACCGAGATTTTATCAGAAAAAAAGAACCTCGGGTAAAGGTAGCAGCGACTGCTTTCGGGTACTGCCGCCAATGCGCGTCCAAGACATCAAAGGGTTTCCTGAGAAGTTCCATTGGCAAGAGATCGATATCCGACCAAGCTGGAGAATCGAAGTTGATCATCGGTTGTCGGACTAGTGGTAACGGCGGCGTCATGATATTGGATCTCCAGAGATGATTTCTCACGGAGAAAGAGAGAGAATCATGCAAACGGCAGGTTTTAAAAAGCTAGGAACTAAGGACTTCAAAGACGTTGCGTTGACTTTGGTTAACGTTCAATGCACGTTGAACTTTGGCAAGTAACCAATCATGTGATCTAGGTACCGCCAACTCAGATCGTCATTGAGAGATTCTTATTCACTTCGCGCTCTAAGTATCTCTCTTCCAATCCGCAGCCAGGGATTAGCGAAAATCGAGGTAGGAAAGTGATATCGATCAATTCTCTGGGGCCGTTGTAGCCTACCTACGTGACAGCCTGAGTGTAAATGTTCTGGCACTACAAAATAAAGCGATCGTTGGAGTCCGTCAGGCGGAGCAGCGCCTGCTGTTTACGCCTGAACTCCAGCACAACTCAGTGGGACCACCAGTGGAAAGGAATATTTATCGGAAGACAATATTTGATTTCGAAGTACTTGATATCGATGGGGTTTCTCAGAGTCACCTACCCTAACGCCAGACATTCAACTTCGTTCAATGGTTGTAGTCACAGATAATGCATGAGCCGATTATCACGCCAATGCATATGACAGAAGATATCTCTTTACCCGCTTCCCTCTCACATCCAATCCAAGACGGCGAGGCCACCTTCGAAGCCATTGACAACTCGCCCTGTTTCTTCGTCCATTAAGGCAGGAAATTGACATATTTGTCCGTAATCTCGCCTCCGTTCGTGGAAAGGCAGCGGTCGCCGGAGTTCCCCATCCAGACCAAGCGCGTCGTCGTCAGGCCAGGTATAGCTGGCAGCCCATGTCGTCAATCCACTTTGAGAAAAAAGTCTGTTAATCCCAATGCAAATGTGTTCGCCAAAGATTTTGTCATTTGATATCATGGTGACTCGAGGAGAATCACCATTTCTGGGGATAATCAAGCCATAGATACCCTGTTTTAGGGTAACTGCCACTCTTGTCGTTCGGGTGTCAATATGAGGCCTTGAAAAAGTGGCGAAGAGGGGATGTAGGCCACGATCTTTAAGGGTGGTAGTAAAATATGGGTCGAGTGTCACTATTTGGTCGTCCTCCGTCTCCGGAATGGATATAGATATTAATTGTTGAATGTTATAAACGGCCATGTCACAGCGGCGGATAACGAGCAATTTGAAATCCGGAAGGATGGACACCCCAATCTGGAAACTTCGCTTAAAGGATTCAAACCATCAGGCTTTGGGGAGGACGACTCACAGGCCAGTGATCCGCATAAAGGATGGAGGCCTTGACATGAGTACTCGCCTCACACTTTGTCCACTCGTAAACTTCAATCCTGTCGTGTCCATTTAAAGAGCGGAACATCCGGGCAAAGTGTGGACCACGAAGGGAGATTCCCCGAGTTTCGCCATGCATGGGCAAAGGGAATGAATGTAGCCTCCTCGACACCAACTTGGCCTTGGAACCATGTTCTAGCTGCCTTACTTGGTATACCTGAAGGATGGGAATCGGAACCTCCTCTCGCTCACCAAGCAAGGTTTCGAAAACATCGCCAGGGCCTCCATATTTTTCTGGCATGATACAAACGTTGAACGTCAATGTCGGCTCATTTTTATCCATGTCCACGGCCATAAAGAATGCCCGTTGTGCGTCCCATGCGTCCTGCGGTCGGACAATGACCGCCGGCTCCTGGATCTCGGGCGCGTCGAGGTCGTAGGCGAGGATACAACCATAGTGAACTTGAAGCTCCGATAAAGCAAGTAACCATCGCCCGCCGTCAACGAGAACAATGTCCGCCTCCCCAAACCCATTGGGTAAAGCTATTTCCCGGTATCTAGGATCCTTTCGTGACCTCCAAGCGACCTCAGCAGAGATGCGAGATACGACGAGGTCTTCCAGCTCTTGAGTAGTGTATAAATCAACAGACCTGTCGAGGGTTGGGGGCCGTGGCAGTATCATAGAACATTGATGAAGCAGGGACAACCAGATGGGACGAGATTTCGAGATTTCGAATAGCCTCTTGCACACCTAAGAATTTAAAGATAAAAGAATGGCGCGAGATATCAAAAAGCTATACATACCTCCCGGGAAAGAAGGATATCCCTCCACCCAAGATGGAGAAATATCTCAACCAAGGTCTCCGAAGGTAAGCTCTCGAATTTTGACTGCCTTCGTCTTAGCCACCTGTATGCTGCGCAGCCATTTAGTTTTGCTTCACCGAGGTTTTATCCAAAAAGAACCTCGGGTAAAGGTAGCTGCTACTGCTATTGGGTACTGCCGCCAATGCGCGTCCAAGACATTGAGGGGTTTCCTGAGAAATTGCACTGGCAAGAGATTGATATCCGACCAAGCTGGAGAATCGAAGTTGATCATCGGTTGTCGGACGACTGGTAACGGCGGTGTCATGATATTGGGTGTCCAGAGATATATTTCTCACAGAGAAAGAGAGAGAATCATGGAAGCGGCAGGTTTAGAAACCTAGAACTAAGAACTTTAAAGACGGTACGTCCCAAAGCGTAAACGTAAACGTTTGAAGTTTGAACTTCACCAACCATGTCACATGATCTGGATCAACCATAAACACCGACGGTCCGGGTCCCGGTTCAGTGTTCTTTTGAGAGATTCAACACTTCGCGCTCAAAGTATTTCTCTTCCAACCATATGGCGGCAGCCAGTGGTCAGTGAAAAATTGAGATAGGGGAGTGATATCCACCCAATTTTCTGGTGCCTTCCAGGTACCCTCTCCGAGCTCCGTTGTACGACGTGACGGCATGGTGGTAACAAGGTGGTAAACGTTCTGGCACTACAAAATAAAGCGATCGTTGGAGTCCGTCAGGCGCAGAAGCGCCTGCTGTTTACGCCTGAACTCGAACACAACTCAGTGGGACCACCAGTGGAAAGGAATATTTATCGGAAGTCAATATTGATTTCGAAGTACTTGATGGGGTTTCTCATCCGTTACCCAAAGCCAGACATTCAACGTTCCGACAATGGTTGTAGTAGAATATTAACAAATAATGCATGAGCAATTTATCTGACTGGCGCCAGTGGCTCCCCAGTGCAGGGCAATTAACCTTAGTCGCTCATCAGCAGCGTCAATGAATCCTATGGAGGTCCTCTTTACACGTCCATCAATCGGGGGTCATTCCATCTCGGTGACGCACTCGAACAGGTAGAAAAGTTTGGCTTGGTTCATCTGGGCGCCTTGCTGAGGTTAACTTCTAGACCAATGACAGAAGATATATCTTTACCCGGTCCCCCCTCACATCCAATCCAAGACAGCGAAGCCACCTTTAAAGCCATTGACAACTCGCCCGGCATCTTCATCCATCAATGCAGGAAACAGGCACATTTGTCCATACTCTCGCCTGTGGTCCTGCAAAGGCAGAGTCCTGCGGGGTTCTCCATCCAGGCCTATTGCGTTGTCGTCAGGCCAGGTATAACTGGCAGCCCATGTCATCATTCCGCTTTGAGAAAAAAGTCTGTTAATCCCAAGACATATATGTGTGCCAGGGATCCGGTCACTTGATAACATGGTGACCTTCGGAAGCTCGCCATTTCTGGGGACGATCAAGCCATAAATGCCTTGCTTCAAGGTGACTGCAACTTTGATCGTTTGGTCGTCAATATAAGGCCTCGAAAGAATAGGCACGGGGGGATTTAAGCAGTAAGATTCAAGGTTCGCAGTAAAATCTGGGGCGAGTGCCAGCGTTTGCTTATCCTCCGGTTTCAGAATGGATATGCATTTAAATTGTTGAATGTCGTAAACAGCCATGTCATGGCGGGTGATAGCGAGCAACTTAGAGTCCGGAAGGATGGACAGCCCAATCTAGCAATTTCATTACTTAAAACGAAAGGATTGCTTTCTCGAGGATGACTCACAGGCAATTTAGCGAAAGGAATGGATACCTTGACATGAGTACTTGTCTCGCACGTTGTCCAATGGTAAACTTCAATCATATGCCCTCCAGGAAGAGCATGGAAAATCCGAGCGAATTGCGGACCACGAAGGGAGATCGCCTTCGTCACGCCATGCATGGGCAAAGGGAATGATTGCAACCTCCTCGACACCAGCTTGGCCCGAGAACCACGTCCCATCTGCCTTACTTGGTAAACTTGAAGGATCGGGATACGAACCTCCTCTTGCTCACCAAGCAAGGTTTCGAAAACATCACCTGGGCCTCTATATCGTTGTGGAATAATACAAACGTTGAACGTCAATGTCGGCTCGTTTTTATCCACGTCCACAGCCATAAAGTAAGCCCGTTGCGCGTCCCGTGCGTCCAGCGGTCGGATAATGACCACTGGCTCCTGGATCACCGGTGCGTCCAGGTCGTATGCAAGGACACAACCGTAGTGAGCTTGAAGCTCCGATAAGGCGAGTAACCATCGCCCACCATCGACGAGGACAATGTCCGCGTCCCCGAATCCCTTGGGTAAAGTTATTTCCCTATATCTAGGATCCTTTCGCGACCTCCAAGCAACCTCAGCAGAAATTCGAGATACAAGAAGGTTCTCCAGTTCTTGCGTAGTGTATAGATCAACAGGTCCGTCGAGGGTTGGGGGTAGTGGCAGCATCTTCGAGCATTGATGAAGGAGGGACACCCAGATGGGACGAGATTTCGATATTTCGAATAGTCTCGTGCACACCTGGGAACTTGAAGATTGTAAAAGTATGGCAAAAAAAGTCCAAAAAGGTATACACACTGCCCGAGAAATAAGGATATCCCTCCACCCAAGATGTATAAATATCTCAACCAAAATCTCCGAAGGTAAGCTCTCAAATTTTGACAGCCGTCTTAGCCACCTGCGCGCTGCCCAGATATTTAGCTTTACTTCAAGCAAGAGCTTATGGAAGAGAACCTTTTATAAGAGTACATATCAGTGCATTGTGGTAAGCATCGAAGGATATCCTGAGACGTTGCGCTGAGAAGAGATTGAGACGTTGCACGGGGAACAGATTGACCTCTGACCAAGCCGGAGAATCAAAGGTGATTCCTGTTTTCGAGGCGAGTGGTAATGGCATTGTCATGATATTTAGGCCCTGACACAAGTGCAACGATGACGAGCAATTTCGACAAACGAACCTACATCCATCATGTGATCTGAATTCACTCGCGCTTGAGCATTATTTCTCATATAGGGGATTACACTTCACCAATTCCTTTCGCTCTATTGCATTATTGCCCATCGGTACGTGCTAGAATACGATAAAATTAAATAATGGACAAGAATTTTATATGACTGCCACCAGTCACCTCAAGATGCCCCGCCAGAAAGCCCATATTGCGCCCTCTGGACCCTCCGACGATTCTTGTCTTTAATATGACTTTCAACGGCATCTGGGCTATCATCTTCAGGCAGAACCTGAGCAGCTTCAACCGATCTGGCTGCCAATGCCAGCGCCCTCTCATACTGCTCCAAGCCAAGCGCCATCTCTGCCCCATTCCCCAAGCTGAGTACCAGCTCCTTGCGGACGCCCTGAACATCGACAGAGTAAGCACCTTTGGTCGCCACATCGAAGGCCACCAATGCCGCTGCCAATTCAGCTGCAGTCAGATAGGCAATGTATGCATAGTCCAGTTCCTTGTCCACGCGGAATCGTTTGTGGCCCTTTTCCCTCCGTGCTGTGACGCGCTGGCGGGCGAGGGCAAGGAATTGTCGGATCGCAGCTGGGCTTGTCATCTGCTTCAGCAGAGCGAGTGTTGTCCGTGTAGAGACACCGTTAGGGAGTTTGGTCATTCTGGGAATTTTTTGAAGCAAACCACGCTGAGCGAGCAGAGTCAGGAGACGAGCGTGGGCGGTCGGGCCCATCACTGTCTCGTCAGCGACTTGCAAAGGAGGCTCCACTTTTTCTTGAGTAAAAACTGCGGACATGGGTTTGCGGTAAAGCTCGAACGAAGATTCGAGGAAATTGTACTGGTCCGTCGGGCTACGTAGCTGTCCTATGGTTTTCACAGGACGAGAGCCTCCGTTGCCGATACGGAGTAATGATATGAGATCATTGTCGGTTATGTTGGCATCCGACCCAGCATGGGTAAGCGTCGCAATGAACCTCTCAATACAGATACGACATGATCCTTGCACGAAATTAGCCACAGGCGACTGAGGTGACGAATATCATCAAGGAAATACCTCGGTACCCAAAGGTTGCTAGAAAAGATTCAGTGTCAGGAGGTTCCTGTGCATAATACCGACTCTTGACTTGATCAAGCAATCTACCGATGTGCTATGATCAGATCCTGGGCATGAAAATAAATCGGCGGTACAAGCATACTTTTTGACGCTTTGCGGCGTCTCATTTTCCATCATCTCCCAGACCCCAAGAATCATTTGCGACCAGTTCGGACGCGATGTAAACAGTTTCAAGGAATCTAGCACAGCTGCCCACTCTTCCTCAGTCGTTTTCTGGAAGTCATAGTCAAGGTTGATAGAGACGCCGGGTAGAGAGAAGCTGGGGACGCGAAAGAGCATAACGATTGCCTCGCAAATGATGGAGTCAACTTGCAGTTCGGGGTACCACGCTTCACGGGGAACAGCGGCGCATTTGAAGAGTAGATCGATCAGCTCCGGGTCGTGTTTCAAGACTTCGTGGCAGAACTGCTGGCTCGGAGGAGGGGTGATGAGAAGAAGTCCTTGTATTGACCACGATGCGCTCTCTTGTGACATGGCGTAATAACGAGCTGCATATCTTGAAGCCTTTTCTCTGGAATGCTACAAATTGTGGAATTAAAAGGAGGACAGGTAAACGGCGGTAGAAAAATATTCACCCCAAATTGGCCAAAACACAAGAAGCTTTGCCAGGTTGTAGTGGGGTTGAGCATCTGCGCTGAAAACATGTCATGTCCCATAAGGATATACCGCGAGAGCTTGACCATGACGTCGGACATTTGTTTACTCGACAATACCTCCCCAAGGAAGTTCTCAGAAGTAAGGCATCTAAGGACATTAGCAGCGCATTGTCGGTGACTGACCAAGGGATGATTTTCGAGTTTCTACCATAAAGAAGACGAGGATTACTTGTCCAGAACGTTACGAACATCAAAATAGAAAAAGCACATACATTAAGGATGATCTCCAGTGCATTATGGTCCATCAGCTCCTTTAACAGTGCACGACGTTCATACGATGTCCCCGTTTTCGTAAGGTGCCACATCAGCTGCAAGGCAAAGTAGCCAGATAGCGCAGGCCATTGGCTCGTCCGGGTATCCTGCGTGATCGTCAACATCGTCTTCACGATCCCACTCTCAATCGCTGCCTCTTCGAATGTGTCGAACCCCATGTGTCCTTCAGGACGTTCGTCAGCTAACAACTGATCATGAATAGCTTTCTGTACGCATTCTTCAATGATCCTTCGTTTCCCCAGCTTTTCTTGGGGGATATCACTTACAACATAGGTATATTGCGCCATCTCGTCTATATCTGGCTTCACCAAAGCCTCGAAGACGAGCGGTAGGACGGTGAAATACCGTTCTGGATAAACACCTAACACAGTCTGTACATTGTGTTCAGTGAGTTCCAAGGACATGGTGTGCTTAATTCAAAGAATCGATGCGCAACACGAAGGAAATGGAGATGAAGGTCGTCATTGTAAGGCCAGTTGTTACATAATCGATGTTCGTCCCAGCCGCGATTCCATCTGGTCTTTGAACTGGTACAGCTTCAAAGGAAAATCTTATTTAATGGCAGCAACACCAAAAATTAGCCGCAGGTTCTTTTCCGATAACACCTGGGTGAAGCAAAACTAAATAATATCTTCCCAGCGTACAGGTCGCTAAAACGCAGGCTGTCAAATTTGAGAGCTTACCTCCGGAGATTTTGGGTGAGATATATATACATCTCGGATGGAAGGACATACTTGTTTCTCGGACGGTGTGTATTATATTTTGGACTTTTCTTGACACCCTTTTATTTTCAACTTCTAGGTGTCCAGGCGGCTGTTCGAAATCTCGAAATCTCGTCCCATCTGGTTGTTTCTCCTTCGTCAATGCTCCATGATGCTACCTCGACCTCCAACTCTTGACAGGTCTGTTGATTTATACACTACTCAAGAACTGGAAGACCTCGTTGTATCTCGCATCTCTGCCGAAGTCGCTTGGAGGTCACGGAAGGATCCCAGGATCAGGGAAATAACTTTCCCCGAGGGGTTTGGGGGCGCAGGCGCTGTCCTCGTCGACGGCGGACGGTGGTTACTCGTTTTATCGAAGCTTCAAGTTCACTACGGTTGTGTCCTTGTCTACGACCTTGACGCACCCGAGATCGAGGAGCCGGCCATCATCATCTGGCCCCAGGATGCGCGCGACGCACAAGGGGCATTCTTTATGGCCGTGGACATGGACGAAAACGAACCGACATTGACGTTTAATGTTAGTATTATTCCAGAGTCATACAGAGGCACGGGCGATGCTTTCAAACCTGTGCTCGGTAACGACAAAGAGGTTCCGATTCCCATACTTCAAGTATACCGGGTAACGCAGCTGGGAAATGGTTCCCAGGCCAAGTTAGTGTCGAGGAGGCTAAACTCGTTCCCTCTGCCCATGCACGGCGACACCTGGGAAACATCCCTTCGTGGTCCACACTTTGCCCGGGTTTTCTCTTCCGGAGAAAGGATGCGGATGGTCGAGATTTATGACTGGAAAAAATGTGACGAGAACACTCATGTAAAAGCCTCCATCAATTTTAGGCATGATTTTCCTGTGAGTCGTCATCCTCAGGCTGAAAGCAATCCTCTAGCTTAATGAAGTTCCCAGCTTGACGTGTTCATCCTTCCGGAATGCAAATTGCTCGTTATCTGCGATGATCAATTAGATATTTACAACATTCAACAATTAAAGTCCATACCCATTCCGGCGGAAAAAGAGAATCAGCAACCAGTGACAGCGCTCGCGCCATATTTCTCGACCCCTCTCGAATCTTCCTTGCCACCCTGTGACATGGCCATTTTTTCCAGGCCTCACATCGAGGACGGAATGATAAGGATGGCGATAACTTTCCAACGAGGTATTCATGGCCTAATTATCCCTAGAAATGGTGATCCTCCCAGAGTCATCACGTTATCCAATGAGGAAACCGATGGGGAATGCACTTGTCTTGGGATTAACAGGGTCTTTTTTCAAGTCAAGCTGACGATATGGACTGCCATCTATACCTGGCCTGACGACAACGCGATCGGCCTGGATGGACAACCTCGACGAGCTCTGCCTCTTCAGGAACAGCAGCTAGAGCGTGGACGTGGGTTCCTGTTCAATGCATTAATGGACGAAGAATCAGGTCGAATTGTTAACGGCTTAAAACATGGCTTCAGCGTCTTGGACTGGAGGTTAAGGCTAGGAGCAGGGTAAATAATCATCTGCATGCTTGTCTGCAATCGCTGCCGCTTCTTTAATCTATCCCTCAGCCGGCAATTCCTCAAGGACAAACAAAAATTCGCAGATTCTTCTTATCATCGGGCTCTTTATCTCTCGGCCAGCAAGCAGTTTTTACTCTCGTCATCGTAGACCAGTAATCTCGCTCTCCACCCTGCGTCTCCGGTATGTACGAATATACACGGAGACTACTGTCTCCAAAAACCCATCCGTTTTGAGAAATACCACATCCTGCCGTCTCAGGTATTATCGTCTTATAGAGACTGGTTTCGAGTCTAGCAGCCAGGGATTGTGATGATCTGGTTTAAATTTCTCCAAGTCAGTGACACATTCCGGTAGCTAGGCGCCTTTGAACAAAAACCATTCGCTTCGGCGTGCGGAAGGCTACTCCTTCCCCCCAAGAGCAACCAAAAAATATATGAAAGGACATATATACATTGCAAATAACGTTGTATGGTATGAGATGAACTAGAAATACACACTACGGACGATGTTGAAGTCCGTTGTCTAACATATCCATTGCTTAAAATATGATCGTTGAATCTTCCCCATTCCTGCTCCCCACCTATAACCACCAGCTCAGAAACCGCAAACCACGAATACAGGTGTCAGAGTACAATCTAGTACTCATGGAGACCAGTGGGCTTTTGGAGCGTCGACACATCGACACCAGGGAGAGGCCACTTGCTGGCACAGGCAGCAACCTCATCACGGAGCTGCTTCACCTGGAGGTAGCCTTGCTTTCCCTCCTCGGGAGTTGTCGCAACACGAACGAAGTCCTTGAGGAGCTTCGACCCGGCCTCCTTTTGGAGGAGGAGGGAGAGCTGAACCGCACGGTGCAGGAAGTCAGCAACGATTTTGATGTCCTCATTGCGCATGTCACGGGAAGTAAGGGCGGATGTGCCGAGACGGATACCACCGGGCACTTGTGCGGATGCGTCACCCGAAACAGCGTTCTCTGAGTTTAGGAAATGAATATAGCAACTCGTAAGTCAAAAATGGAAATGCTTACTGTTGATGGTGATGCCCATAAGGTCGCAAACTTTCTCAACCTTGCTTCCGGTCAGGCCAATGGGTCGGAGATCCCAGAGAACCAAGTGGTTGTCGCTTCCACCGGTTTGGAGTCTATAGCCATGGGCAACGAGGGCCTCCGCGAGAGTGCGGGCGTTGGAAATAACCTGCTTGGCATACGCCTTAAACTCGGGCTGGGCAACCTGGAGGAGAGCAGTGGCGACGGCAGCGATAGTCTACAATGATTCAGTCAATTAATTACAGAGGCTTTCGTGTACGAAAATAAACACACGTTATTGTGGGGGCCACCCTGGCAAGCGGGGAAGACGGCGTCGTTGACACGCTTCTCAAGGTCAGCCGCGTTCTCGAGATCTTTCCTGAAGAAAATAAGACCAGCCCGGGGGCCACGGAGCGTCTTGTGGCTATAAAAGGGCGTTGGTCAGAACTCAACCTGGTGAGCAGGCACGTTAATATAATAAGCTTACGTGGTGGTGGTGACAACGTCGCAGTATTCGAAGGGGTTGTTCAGCTCCTGAGCAGCAATCAAGCCACTGGTATGGGCAATATCAGCCATGAGCCAGGCGCCTTCCTTGGTGGCCGTCTTTTTCAATTCAGCATAATCCCAGTCACGGGGATAGGCTGAGGCACCGCAGATAATAAGACGGGGCTTGAAGATCTTGGCTTGGGATGCGAGACCAGCATAGTCGATGAGGTTGGTCTCAGGAGTGATTGCGTAGGGAAGGGATTGGAAGTAAATTGACGAGGCGGTCATTTTCTTCTTCGCGGTCTAGAATCACGTGCTGTGTCAAAATTTTGGGAGGAAGGGGGAAAAAGAAATAGGCCTCGTACATAATAACCATGAGTGAGATGACCACCATCTGGAAGACCGAGACCCATAAGACGATCGTTAGGCTGAATGAGGGCGGTCAGAGCAGCGAAGCTGTAAAAAAATAGGTTAGAACCGGATCTTCGCCATCCCATCACAGGGGGGTTGACACGTACTTTGCGGTCTGAAAAGATAGATGAAGCATTTTAGTTCCGGAACGACACAATAGCGAAATACAACAGTGAAAGACTTACGCTACCAGAATAAGGTTGTACGTTGACACCCCACTTGGCGGGGTCAAGGTTGAATGCCTGCAGAGCACGCTTGCGGCAGAGGGTCTCAAGTTCGTCAATATACTCGTTACCACCGTAGTAACGAGCGTTAGGGAGACCCTCAGAGTACTTGTTGGTCAAGATAGAGCCATTGGCCTCCATGGCGGCCTGACTCGTCAAGTTCTGTCGAATGGTGAGTCTGTCGGGTCGTAAATACGAAGACAACGAGACGAACCTCTGAAGCAATGAGCTCCAGACCCGTGAACTGCCTCCATGTCTCTTTGTCGATGATGTTCTTGATCTCGGGGTCGATCTCCGAGAGAGGTTGGTAGAGAACCTTGTTCTGCGAGACAGTCAGTGGGCAGCATTATGTTTTCCACGTTCCCTGACGCACATAAGCAGGGGTATTGGCTGTAGCCATTGCTCTGGAGGATAATCGATGGGAAAGGGAGATGGGAGTTCGGATAAGAGGCTTAGACAACAATCGCAACATCGCAATGGCTCGAAAGGTCAAAATTTCGTTGACAGTCGGCTATAACCGAATCCAATCCGATCGTACGATCAATGTCGGCCCTTTTCGCTCGAAATTCTTGTCCTCTTATGGCAGCCTGAAATCTGCAAGCAATGGTACAGTGCGACTCTTTTGAAGTATAAGAGACATGGCCAGCCGGAATTACCCTTCGTTTTCATGCGGTTTGTCGTCCCACAACATATTGTCGTCCAGTTGGGCTTCAAATTGTAGACACAAACTAAATAATTTCTCGTTGGCCAGAATAGCGAATTCCCGAAGATCAAGCATCTCGGGGCTTCCAGTTCCGCAAACATACTCATGAACAGGCCCATCGCGAGATCCCCAGCACACCCTCAATCCAGTCATCTCTTCCAAAAACCCAAAATCGTGGTCGTAGGCACCGCAGGAAAGGGTAAGATCAAGGACCTCGATCGCCTGGCCGCCTTTTGTCCTCCAATGCAGAAAATCCATGATGCCTTTATGGATTGTGGAAGGTTCGTAGTTTTCCAATTGCCGCATTTGCAATGTGCGCAATAAAGGAAAACAGGCAATGGAGGGGCTTGAGTATTTAAGGAGGCGAAATATCGTATGGTTCGAAGTAATCAGGGTTTCAACTGAGAGAAGTGAAGCTAAAAATTCATGGAATTGTGGCCGAGATGAACATGTAAAACAGTTGTCCTGAGGGAAGGCCAGATCGAACACCTTCAGGAAGCGTAATGATGCTGAAGGTATGCAGGACAGGAAGGGCAAGAAATCAACACCATTTCCCGAAGTATATATCTCGGTTTCCAACTTGATGTACAAATTGTCGGAAAAATCGAGGGAATTAGAAGTGCCCTTCCAGGATTTTCCGTAGGTGGTGAATTTGAATGAGTTGCTGGAGACGCTAAGGGACAAAACTTGTGCGTCATGCCAATCGAGACCTTTCGCGTACACGGAGAATAGTTTCGTCAGTGAGGTACTTAACGATTGGTAGATTGGTAGGGTAACCTGAGCATATAGGGAGGAGGACATCAAGAGATATCAGGCAAGGAGGGAGACTTGAGAGAGGCAACAGCCTGACCCTGAGAAAAGCGAGGATAGAGTGGTCGCGTTTTCAAGAACTTAAATGCGAGGCCTTTGCGAAGGCAATTATTCATGACAATCTGATTCACAACCAGTTCTCGTCCGATTCGCGCTGCAGTTACAGGTAACAATGGTCAAACAGCTAGACCGTGTCCATAAAATTTAAAGCCATATACCCTACAATCGAGCATCTCAGGACTTCCACTTCCACAAACATATTCATGAACAGGTCCATCCCGAGATCGCCACCTCACCCTCAAGCCAGTCACCTTTTCCAGGAACCCAAAATCCTGGTCGCAGGCGTCGGGGAAAAGGGTAAGATCAAGGATCTCAATCGCCCGGCCACCTTCCGTTCTCCATTGCAGAAAATCCATGACGGTGTCTTGGTTTGTGGAAACCCCATAACGGTTGTTGTCGAATTCCCTCAGCTTCAATGTGTTTAGCGAAGGAAAACAGGCAGAGTAGTTTCTAGAACTTTCAAGGAGGCGAGATATCGCATAGTTGGAAGTAATCAGGGTTTCAACTGAGAGGAGTGATGTTAAAAAATCATGCAATTGTGGGTGCGGGGAAGATATAAGACCATGTAGATCGAGGACCTTGAGGATGCCTAATATTGATGAAGGTATAGAACGCAGAAAGGGCAAGAAGTCTCTCGATTTTGAATCTAATATCTGCTCGACCCTGAATTTCATGTGGAAATTGTCTGGAGGATCGAGAAAACGGGAATTGACGTTGCAGGATTTGCCGTGTATGGTCGCATAGACTGATTGATTCGAGAGACTAAGGGTCAAGGCTTGTGCGTTATGCCAATCCAAAGCTTTCGCGTACACGGAAAAGTGCTTTGCGAGTGAATCTACCTTTTCACCGTATCCGATCTCGTCAGCTGGCCCCAAAGACGGGTTAGTTTCGGAATGAAGAGATAATGTGCATTTCCGCTGAGGAGTTATGTGATCAAGGAAATAGATGCAGTTGTCCAAACCACGGCCGGCAACGCCGAGGTGGTGAAGCCTTGGAAGCTTTATTTGGCGAGGGCGGCTATCTGTGCTCGATGATTGTGAAAGATATCGCGCAGAAATGCTCAGAGCTTCCAGAAGATGTAAATTCTCGAGCATATCCAAGACCTGGATAGTTGTTGCGTAGGGTCTTTGAGGTGAAGTGAAATTGAGTTCTAGAACGCGGAGCCGTGCTAACCAGGGCGCTCGTAGTAGAACCGAAATGGAAGTCGTCGGGTCTTGGTAGAACTGGCGCAACGCAGGGGCAACGTTCGAAAAGGGTGTGGCTTCGGGGTTATGAGAACTGGGGAATAGTTGATGAACTTCATTAGAATCATAATATTGGAGCTGGAATTTGAAGCTGCGAAGAAATGTCGCTGGTCGGGAAAGAATCCTTAACCATGTTTCATCCCCAACGAGGGCCGCATAAGCCACCTCAACGTGAAAGTGTTTCATTCGATCCCAACAGGTGTCGAAAAAATTGATAAGGGCATCCTTATCCGTGAGTGCGTTCCATGAAACCCATCCTTTCACTGAGAGCAGAGCCCGTCCGCACCGCCGAAAAACTTCCTCTCTCCAATTCTCCAAGGATGACCGGAAAAGTTCGAGATCGATAACTGCTGCCCAAATCGTCGGGGATTCCAAAAGGAATGTGCGCCAATATCTCGAGACCTGGGAAGTATGCCGAGTGACTTTCAAAGCTCTGTACGATTTATTGTCGTTCCTGCTCCAGAGGCTATCATCCGCCATGTCGGCGTTGATCGAAAAGATGACGTGGAGGATATCATCGGTTAATTTACTGATTGGGGGAGAGGTGTCGCCGATCGAGGGGTCCATTATGGGCATACGCTGTTGGGGCCTACAAGAAGGCTTTATATGAGGTTTTCCTCAAGCGATAGACGACGGACGTGCAGGTTGTCAATAAGTTGTTGAATAACGTTGAATGAACCTGAGTCATGAGGCAACCGGTCACGACGGGCCGCGCAACAAGAGCTTGAACTTCGTCCGAATTCAAGTTGTCATTACTTACGCTTTTCCCTGAATGCGCCAAATACGCTGGTAAGATACCTTTATTGGAAAGCGGCTCGTTAAAGCACCAGAGGTTCAAAATGTGGAACCAAGTGGATGGCTAATTTGGAACAACTCGGAATGGAATAAGCGCCTGTCTCGTACCCCAAGGAACTCAAAGAAGCGTTGCAAAGAACCCGAAATGGGTATGTAACCTTCATTGTACAAAGTTAGGAACCAGAAGCACTACACACGCCAGATGCAAAATTGCACCGTAGACTCGAAATTCCTTGGCCTTAGCTGAATATTCCCGCTTGTCGAAAACCAACATTTATTGGACTGATCAATCAAGGCCGTCGATTTCGAAATCCCTATCAAACTCAATGTGGTGCCCATCAATTCCCCTCTCCTCAATCATTGAAGCATACCCGGTGAGTTCTCTCCCTTTGAGCATCACCGGGATGTTGTCCATCTCCCGTGCGATGAGGGCGTCTACTTCGGACTCGTCCAGGAATCGCTTTTGTTTATGTGAGAAGAATTTTCTGGCGACTTTTCCAGCAATCTTTCCAATCACTTTCCTTCCAATTTTCCAGCCAATTTTCGCTACGGCACTATAAAGAGGAGACAAATTATATTTATCCGAGCGCCGCAATATGGCCGCGACTTACAATCCCAATAATGGGAGGATGGGTTCTCTCTCTTGGAGCTCCCCATCTGCGATGCCGTCGACAACATCCCGTTCGGTGACCTCTTGAATACCTCGAGCACGAAGGGATTTATTGTTGGAACTTTCTGACCGCGGAATATACCTGTTAATACAAGGCATAAGCTGGCACGGCTAATTTTGACAGTATGACTAGTGGTACACGGAGTACGACTCACAAAGATAGGGCTGGGCTTACGGATGACAGAGCGGTGGAGATTATAAGTACGGAAGACAATCGAACCATCGTAAATTGTTAAGAGTTGGTGTCGGGCAACTAGACAGGCTTTGCGAACAGCGCGATTAGAGGGGAATTAGGACCAGCCCAACTATAGTTACCTGCAATGACATTCCGCTCTTATATATTGTACATCACATGGGGTGCCGTGTAAGTATCTCTGTGTTTGATGCTAAATATAAGTCGCCGATTATATGTATCTCGACCCCTTATTGGGCGCGAACGAACAACAAAGATTATTACCAGTCATTCCGTATAAATGCCACTGAATTACCATGAAGAGTGATAACGATCGTTGACCTCGGAAATTTCAGCGGGTGTAGTCTGGGTCCCCTGCCTTTCAAAAATTAAAACCTTTCCGAAGTCCTTCTGCATGCGTACTATGTCCTTTAGATCCTGGATTCTGGTGGTTTTGCAAATGAGGCACTGCTCTTCAATTATCTTCGACTCCGCCATCGTATCATGAATGATAATGATAAGCACTGCCTTTCAAAAACGACCATCAAAAGAATTGCCTGATTAAGTCTGGTGAATCATCTCATGTGGGTCTGTTTTATCTCAACTTGAATAAGGACGACAGAGATGATTTTCATTCAACTACAAGATTGTAAATCCGCGATGATAAGCAAAAGCTCTATTACTAAATTAACGAATTTGAACTCTAAGCGCCCTCCCCACGCCCCTTGGAGAATGGGCTATTAATAAAATCTACACTCAATCCCAACGAAGGGCTCTGTCGGGAATGAGTTACTTCATGTGGATTTTGGGGTAGGACTCGGAGTTGAAGATATCGGACAATCCCCAAGTCGAAGATTCACGATGGTCCCGACGTTTCCCCAGGGATCAAGTCACCCGCGTATAATCAGCGGATCTCGGGGATTTCAAGGTACTTGTCGGCATAATAATCAGCTCAGTCAGTCCACAACCAATTAACAAGTTACCACACGAAGATCTTCCTCGATCCGGAGACGATGGCACTTTCGCGAGCGCTTAAGTTGAGCTATCATGTCCAAGACCTTTAATTTAGATATTATCCAATCTCTTTAATGCGATTGTTATGGGTAACCTCTTAGATCACTACGCAATAAGCCTGGAAGGCAACGCGAGGTTTGGGAGGAGCAAAGAGGGTTTCCAAATTTGGCACAATGCGAGCTTACGTAAGAATCCCCGCACCGGGCTCGAAGTCGAGCAACACCAAAGCCAGTCACTATTTAAATTCGAACCTGCCGTTGCTGAAAGTATTCTCTTCCCAAGAATCCAGAATTCTTCTTCACTACACGCTTACACTAGACGCTGCATATTGATAATTGTTTGTACACAAAATTCCTCCCGACGGATTTCCAAAAATGGAAAGCTAGAACAATGGCGTTTGACGACATTGCTACGGAACAATGGAAGGACTTGTATTGTCTTTGCTCCTCTATATAAGCCATGCCCCACCTTCTCGTTGCTCTCCCATCGTCTGCTGATCCCACCAGCCACTCTTCTTCCTTCCCCCTTTTCTTTTTCTTTCTACGAGCAGGCCAGGAGCCTCGACGACAAGTCCACGACTACCACCCCATTCTTTTGCAAGGATATTCTTCAGAACATCTTATCTTTTATCTCAAAAAGTCCAATCCGGAATGTCTTTCAAAGCCACTTCTCTCGTGTTCATCCTAGCAGCCTTTGCTGTCCTTGCCCCAGTGCGATCTGCTCCTACCTTCCAAGCGCGCCATGAGGGCCACGACGACACCGTGTCAACTTCATCATCTGCGGCAACTCCATCAGCAACAGTTGCGCCGGCTGACGTCCCTGCCTTTGTGAAGCAGAACGGCCTGGACGCACAAAAGCTAAATGCTCAATTTGCCACTGCCAAACCCGGCGATTCGTGCCAAGGTGCGTTTATTTTATTATCGACAAATTCTCCCAGAATCTCATATATCTCCACTGCTTATAGCCGGTCAAATGGCGTGTGTTACTTCGCAGTTCGCGCAATGCGTGGACGGTAAATGGGCCCTCACACCCTGTGCCGCAGACCTCAAATGTTACGCCCTTCCCCTCGTGAACAAGGCTGGAACCAGCATAGTCTGCGACACCCAGGATGACGCTTTGGCGCGCTTTGCAGCCGCTGGTGTCTCTGGTGGTACCACAGGGACAGATTCCACTTCTTCCACCCCCTCGGGCAGCACCTCAGCACCCTCACCCACCCCAACGGATGATGGCGATTGTGATGATGATGACACTGACAGTGCTCCTTCCGGAACTGATGATTGTGATGATGACGATTCAACATCTAACGTACCACAGGGTACCCCGATTTCCGTGAAATCGGCGACACCCACCGTACTGGCAGCATCCACCACCGTCGGTTACAGCTCAGATGCTGCTCCTACCACAATCACTCTCATCGCCGCTCCTGAGTCCACTGGCACTACACCCATTTCTTTGACTACCATCACCCTCGCCCGTCGTCAAATTCTTACCCTCAACACCCCAAGCATCTCCTCCACTCCTACGGCTTCCTCGACTGGCGTCCTGACGTTGACTCCGGTCATCGTCTCTTCTACCGCTTCTGCCTCAGTTCCAATTATTACACCCGCTACCACTAGCTCATCCACGGGCAGTGTTGTCACTCCGACCGTCGTTATTGGCACTGACGGTTTCGTTACCGTCACCCTCGTCTCCACCGTCACCGTCTCGGCCACCGACTGTTCCGCCCCCACCGCTTCCACCCTCGCGCCTATTCCCGTGACCTCTGCCATCTTATCCTCTTCGACAATCTTATCCTCTTCAACGGATGCCGCCACTAGTTCCAGCGCGTCCGCGTCAACTCCCGTCTCCTCTCCGCCAATTTTCACGTTCTCCTTATCCACCGCCCCAGCCGCTGAGCCTACCGGCGCTACCCCCGACCTCTCGGTGCTCCTAACAGCGACGGTTGGTTCCTCAGGATACTAAGCGGTTCCTTATCATCCGGAGAACTGAGTCGCTCAAATTCATCAAGCACTGCGCACTGAGCTTCTCCCTGTCCATCTCTATTTTTTTAAACGAACCTTCGCGGCTGTATATAATATCTTTTGTAGCTTTTAAGTCGTTCTGTTGGGACCTTCTTCCCATACTATCTCTTTCGTGCTTAGATTATTCTTTACATGTTGTATAATATCATAACACATCCAGGATCAATTAAATTCTTCATTCTTCTCCTTGGTTCAGCCAACCCTTACATATAGATTTTCTGAATCTATTTTTAGCATGATCCTAAACTTCAGTCTCTGTGTGAATTTCGTCATCAATGGGACTGCTGTCGCCAAGTCAAAGTCTGGTACTCAACGATACCGGTTTTGAGAAGAAAAGGTCGACGACTGGCCGACAACGCCAGCTAAAGGCGACTTACCGTCAGGAACGATCAAACGTTCCCGAAAAACCCTTGACCACGGGCTTCAAGGGTGGATAGTTCTGATCAGAGAAATCTTTGTTATTATGACATCCATTTTCCCCCTCCTTTTCTCCCGCTTTCCATCTCCTCCGAGTCGACAATGCGAGGGAAACACGACCTGGACCCAAATTTGTTCACTCTATGCCATCTGATTCTGCTCCTCGCCCTCGTCCTCCGACCTAATGCACGATACAACTGGCTTTTCTTCATCCCGATATTCGTCTTATGCATCTATTCTGCGTTCTTTTGCGCGTCGGATAGCGGGACATCGGACTTCGTGTACATCATGGGTCTCATTATGCTGGTCCCTACCGCATCCGATTATATTCTCCTACGGAACCACCAGCCCGAATTTAGAAAAATCGGACAGACGAAGGCCACCTCCGAGATGACGTTAACAGAGCGTCTCGTGTGGGGTGCATCCCTCATCGCTACTGCGCGCGGGATCGGATGGGCTCATGAACCAACAGCTCAAATCCCCCCGCGGCCCACTGCATCACGAAGGAAATTCATTGCTTCCCAGGTTTTATGGATTATATTTTACTCCATCCTTCTGGACATCGCCCTCTTTCAGCTTCAACAAAATCCATGTTTTCGGACGGGAGGGCCTTCGATTACTGCCTTTGGATGGGGGTGGCGCACAAGAGTGTGGTTCCACATCGTCGCAGTGTATTGTACCATGAGCGGGCTGTACGCGACTGCGAGTATCGCTGGTGTCGCTACAGGATTATACGAACCCGGGGATTGGCCCCACCTATTTGGATCACCATGCGACGCTTATACACTGCGAAAATGTTGGGGGTACGTCCTTGCAACGCCTGCACTGTTAAAAATCCCACTCACCAAATCGGACAGTCGAGTCTGGCACCAGATGCTTCGCAAGAGTCTCACAAGCCACGCAAATTTTCTTGCAAACGACGTCCTCCGTCTCCCAAAAGGAACGTTCACGACCTACTTCAAACTTTTCACGACATTTTTCCTTTCTGGACTCATCCACGCAACCGGAGACTACATCCTCTTCCAGAATTTCTCGGACGGGACGTCCATCCAATTTTTTTTCCTCCAAGCGGCTGGGATCACTTTGGAAGACGCACTTATTGCTCTCGCCTCGCGCTTGGGATATAAGGAATCTAGCGCCTTTAAAATGATTGGTTTCGCTTGGGTGTTCGCGTGGTTCACGTTTTCCTTGCCGATATGGTTGGATCCCCAGGCGCATGCAGGAACGATAGATGATGGGGCTAAGGTCGGTCTTATTCGACTGCTCAAGTCCTTTTATGAAAGCCACGACTTTTTCAAAACGGCTGCTTGATTACACTTTACTGAATACATATAATGCTTGTGTACCGAAGGATACTAGGCTATAGCTAGCCATTGCTTGGTCAAATATATAACGTTCAACTTCGGCATGACTTAGTGTCGACTATGAAAGTGGTGCAATTACATGTTTCGTCCACGGATCCAGTAAATATTACAAAATGAGGATAGATAGAATAGAGGAGGAAGACGATCGCAAGACGGAATACTTTTGCGATGAAACTACGCATAACAAACAAGACCAGATACAATTACAACACCTTTAGACTTGAGTGAGAAAATATGGAGAATAAAAGGGGGCAGGCATAAACATACAGGCCAAAGCGGGAGCAGGGGTTTTTCCGATAACAAGAGAAAAAAAAAAGAGGAACAGGAAAAAGAAGAACCAGGATGAATATGAAGATGATAAAGAAAAGTTTAAAAAAACTACACATCTAATCAGGTGCTATTTTGTGGCGGGGTCAAGACGAAGTTACAAGTTGTTTGAATTTTGATGACGGGTGTCGAAAGGCGAATTGAATGGATGCGGCGTCGTCGAAATTCAAACAAGTTGAAGCCGCGATTTTGGCCCCACCACAAAATAGTACCTGCAAAGCAGTGTGACCGGCCCAAGGAGTGAACCAAGCTTGACAAAGGGGAAAATGAAGGAAATAAAAAAAAACCGAACCATCCCCATCATCAAATCAAAGCCCAATCCCACCATGGGCATGCCTCATATGCGGATACACATCATCCACACTCTTGAACGTCTTCAAGCACACCCAACACAGGTGCGTCTTGCACACCGCGCACGTCATATGATTACATCCCTCGTCCTTCTCAATCGCCATCTTACACCCAGGACACTGCTTCACGTCGTGCTGAGCAGCCCACTCCTGGAAAAGGTCATCCCCAGCACCAGACTCCGCACACGTCAGTCCATCGTGCGCGTCGCTGTGGCAGCTCGGGCATATCCTCACGAGACATGACGGGCATTGAATAAAGGTGCCCGCGGCCGCGGGGCGGTAGACCTGCGAGCAATCGGGGGTGGGGCAGAAATGGAACTGGGAGGCATTGGTCTGGATGTGCGCGTCGAAGGCGGACTGCACCACCGCATCGAACTCGGCAGGTGAGAGCAAGTCACGGGCGATGTACAGAGGTACCCGTTCGGTGCACTTGGCTTCCTTCCCGAGACACTTGAGCGGGAAGAGCTTATGTTCGACGGAGGCTTGGAGGTAGCGCTTCAAACATGCGCGACACCACGAATGCCCACATGGAAGCTTGACGGGGACAGTGACCTCTTCGAAGCACACTGGGCATTCGTTTGGTCGGGGCTTGTTGCCATAGTTCATCTTGTGGTGCATCCGAACCACGCTGACAGCATCCTCCGCAAGCAGTTGGGCTTCACGATCGCCCAAGACGCTGAGTGTGCGATTCCATAGGTCGAGAACAACATTGTCGGGGCCGAGTTTCGCCTGGAGAGTCCTGTACCCGCCGTTAATGAAGGCATTGGTGAGCCGACCATCGAGCTGGATGACGTAGTACCCTCGGTTGCGCAACTGGGCCAACTTTTCTAGCAACCGAGTACGAACAATTGCCCTGTCTTTCGCACGGCCGAACAAGCGAATGGTACGACGTACGCTGTCTTTCTCGATCTTGACTCCAGAGAATTCGCGTTCCAAGTCTTCCAAGAAGAGGATTCCATGGTAGCGCCCGAAGTATTCATCCCACGCTGGCTTGCCATCCTCTGATAACTGCTCTCCATTCAACCTCCTCTCCAACTCCGACTTCAGCCGACCAATCACCTTCAGATTCTCCCCAGTCAAGCGAAGCACATAGTGTGACACCTTGTCGACAATGGCCAAACTATACCCAGGACCCTCACTCCAAATCTGTCGCGCCAGATCCTCGATATCCTTTGCGGTTTTGCGATACTTGGTTAACGACAAATTGAACTCGATTGTGTGAAGATGTCTCGCCATGATCCGCGTGTGTCCACTGAACGGGGGCTTCCTTCCGTACATGCGCTCAGCAGCGGCTTGTGCGTCCTTGGGAGTAGCAAAATAAGCCCAGGCGCGCATCTTGCCTTCCCTGTACGGTGGGGGTCTGATGTCCACGTCTCTTAACGTCGGCCCGAACTGCTTCAGGTATTTCTTGAGACCAGAAATCGAATCTTCGACGTTCGGCTCCATATAATTCGCCGCCGTCCTCATCCACCCATCGTGCTTTCCATAGAGTTCCTCCAACTTCTTGGGATTGACGTCCACGGGCAAACCATCGAACTTGACCGTCACCTTTCCTAGAGCAGGCAAGCCAACGTGCACCGCAGCAGTAACCACAAAGTCTCCGTACGGCGTCCAGCTCGCTTTATCGATGGCCTGCTCTGCCAGTGCCATAGAGTCAAAGCCCATGAAGACGCTAACATGTGGCACCTCCCAGTCGATCCGCACAACAGTATCCGTGATCTTCGTCTGGTTCGTCTTCCCTTCCTCCGACAAGCGAAGGTCGAGTTTATGACCCAACTCGACCTTCCCATGGAGCGAGGTGTATGCGCTGTAAGCTTCAGAGGACCTTGAAAACTCGACCTTGAACGACGGCGGCGTTTGCATGGAGAGACGTTTGATTTCCAGAATCTTGCCGAAACGACCCAGTAAGCGATTCAGCTTGTCGTCGGAAATGTCGTGCGGCAGACCGCGAAGAGTCACAAAGGGGGATTCAAAGCCAGTGGTGATATCTTCCACATCAAAGCCCGAGCCGACCGTCAAGCGCATGTGTGTATGCAATGTCGTCTTAAAGGACTCCGGGATGCGCTTGGGGATTTCTGGTTCCTGTCGAAGGTGGAACTGGTTAACTAATAGCCAGAAAGGCAACAAGGCGAGAAAGTATTACCGGTTCGTCGCTGTCATAATCCAAGTCGTCATGAACGTATCTGCAATCGAAACCCAGATCACATTTATTTCGTATCCACCGCTCGCAGCGATGCCTATTCCGTGGCCGATAATGCTTTTTGACGACAGGAGGTGAGGCAGGTACTGGAGTCCGTTCTGGAGTGTCTTTTATATCATTGTCAAACCAAGCACTGTCTTCGGTATGAATCTCCCAGTCGCGGGGATTACATGGTATTCGAGTCAGGTCTGCAGCGTTTTTGACAACAGCCATGGGTAGTGGCTCGTCGACAGTCGCATTACTGTCGCTCCAAGCACTGTCTTCGGTGTGAACCTCCCAGTCGCGAGGATCACAAGGATAACGGTGGGATTGGAAATCATCGTCGCTACTACTCGTGGAAGAGTCAGTGTCCGATGGGGTGCGGGAACTCCCTGGGCGGTTATTGAGGCCAGTTACTGTATCCCAATTGTGAACATCGTCTCTGGACCCCACGTCGGACGGAGATGACATGGGCAACGATTGGGTAGAACGGTGCCGAGGAGGAATTACAGCCCTAGAATTTAGTTGCCGTGACATTGGGGAGGGAGGAAGTGGAAGCTTCACCCTGATGGGCGAGTCATGGAAACTTGGCGGGGGATTCGATTGCACACCAGTGCTCCTCTCGGTTCCGGATGATGAGACCCGCTCCGTTGATTGTTCGTGTCGTAATGGAATGTCTCTTTCGTCTTCTTCCGAATCAGAATAGTCGTAAAGCTTCAGGCGAGAAAACTTGACGCTTTGCTGTATCACATGGGCCACGTATTTTGATTTTTCGATTGGGTGGATGCGAACGCAGTTAGTCCCGCGGGGACACCATCGCGTTGACTTGACAAAATCGTAACATATGTCATCGTAGAGGGCTTTCGTCGGATATGCCTGAAGGGATTTTAGTAGAAAGTGCACGAATTCAACACCGAACGTACCTCAATCCCAAATGCCATAAATTTCTCTCTGGGTACGTCATGGATTGGATCTACGCGATGCGGTACCCCCGCACTCGGCTGACTAGCAGAGGGAAGATGAGTGTTGGAGGCGGCGGGCTTCGGGGGAAGGGGGTGAAACGGTCTGGAGACACCGTCTATACAATTGAACGTTGTGGATTGCAGGGTGGCGGCCTAAAACGCGGGAATGAGGCAACCTTATTTAATTGGAAGAGAATTTGAGATACCTTATTTGTGAATGACGCTTCCCGTAGTTTATCCAGGGTTTTCTTGGATTTAGTTTCGGGCAGAATTGATCGGGGGTCAAAGGAGATCTTCCCTTGGATATTCTGCAAGACGTCAGACAAAATAATCGCAATAAACCATCGAGAGACACCGACCGATATCTGAGAACTTGTATTAGGCAATGGTGAAGATTGTTGCTGCATCGGAATCTGCCCTTGATCCCCTCTAGTCTTCTTTACTGTTTGATTATGGGGTGTTGGTCCATCCGTTGATGCTGCGCGGCGGTCCTGCGCCCCGAGGCGGTTACGTGGTGCGAGATCACGAGTAGAAGGCGTGTATACATGAGTCCTGGGTTCTGACATCGTCGAATGCGATGGTGGTGGTCGTTGTCAAGGATGTGGGGACAGAGGAATCATGGATAGACGCCTTATGAGACCAGGCGAGTCGACGGTGGCGGAAGGGTTTGCTTGCTGCCTACAATGTCAATGGTTGTCACAGGCAGAGTCATATCACATGTCACACACACAAGAACCCTGTCAATTATTTGACAAAAAGCAAACAAAAAGTCCAGGCGATATAATCCATGATCAGCGCAATCTGTTACGGACATTGTTCTGGTATCGAATGTGCTACAAGTACAAAAGAAAAGGATATCATGAACGACGAAGACACAATCTGTCAGGAATTCGAGAGACTCGTGGCCGATAACCCGCATCCCCACGATGGGGAGGAACACGCGCCATCATGATACGAGATATTTTCCTCGTACAAGGATCTGCAGTCGGCGCGCCAGCCGTAAAATCTAACTGTTGTGTTTGGGATGTCGATGACGCTGCACTTCAAGAAGGGCAACGCAACATAAGATAATAAGCGAACGAAAGCTCTTCACCAGACTTACTAATTCATGGCATACGCAACGATGCCAGCCGATTGCCGAAGGACAAATTTTCGCGTGATGACGAAGAGTACCAGAGCAACATTCTGCAGACGAGCAACATGAGCACCCTAGTCCAGCGCCTGGCGCAGGCGCAGAGAGAGCCGTACCGCCGAAAACGGTATAGCCATACGAAACACGGCGCAGATGAAACTCGCAACAGATAGCAGGATCCGGAACAAGAATGCATTTTCGACAAAGCCCAAGGAACCGGAGTCGGCTAAGAAAAGATTGAGAATATTTTTGAGTGACAGCTGCATCTATAATCAATCAGACACGTCATGTATTACCAGAATAGATAATCTCCAGCGCTCTGATGAGCCGATTGTTCCAAGGCCAGACAGATTGATGGCGCTGTACCTCAAGATGCTGTCGAATAAGATAGGCAGACCCATTGATCTTGTCGAGTTCTGTTTGAGTCGTGTCACTTAGTTGCGCCACAGTTTTGACCAAACCCGCCATAGAATCTGTCACTTCGGACTGAAGTTCTCGAACCCTTCTGCCTTCGCTGAGAGCTTCGGCCAGAACGTGTGACGTTTCGGTGGCTTGATCGGAGAGACGCAACATTCCCTATATTGACCTTGAATGTAAACAAACCATGCGATATTTACCTCTTGCGAGCACTCACCTGCTGCATGAAATTCATATTCATTCCAAGTTCCGTCCAACGGGCTTGATGGTCCACCTTCGATAGATGGTCGATCAGAGAAATAATATAATTGAAAGCCTTACCATGAATAGGTCGAGCTTCTGATGACGCGACTCGTGGTTTGCAAACAAGATGTCGAGACGAGACAGGATGGTTGGCTCCAGCATAACGAGGATGCCATCCAATCCACTAGCGTGCTAGATAAATGACCAAAAAATGTTCAAAGGATGGTTTGATATCAGTATAGCACCGCGAGGAAGACCTTACGTGCTGAATCGTCTCCATCAAGGCTGATTCGAGCTAATGGATAATTTAGCGCAAAGAAACAGGCACTCCCGAAAGACCAACTCTGCTAGACGAGACGACATCCATCTCCGCCCTCTCTTTGATCACTATCTGATTTTCGTCCCGCAGGCGGAGCAAAAGCTTTGAGCATATATCAGAAAACGGTGGGTTGCCAGCAAAAGAATAGACCTGCTCACTGCGTCGATAGATTCAGTAAAATGTCTTACAAGGCGATCTGCGCTCGACTGTTGCTCTTCCAGAGCAAACTTTAAAGCAAGCGCGTTCTGCTTCATTTCCTACCGTACGGGATGATTAGATAAAACAAGTTTTGTTGGAATACGGGCTTACGGTCACTCTTAGGGACAATTCATCTACATGTCCCCCGAACTTTCTCTCTCTGTTCCCCATGAATCGTATGAGAGCAATCTTCTCAACGGTCGCGTTGTAGTACATGTTCCGCGCCAAGTCTCCAATTCAAAGAAAAGGGATGTTATAATCTCGTCCGTTTGGAATTTTAAAAAAGACACACGTACCGATATCATTCCATCGACGGAAAGCATGACAAAGTTGGGCTATCATTTGAGTATTTCATGGATATATGCGCCACCAAAAGAAAAATAGAAACTCAACGCACGGACTTCTCTCAGATATCCAGAATAGCTTGACCAGAACTGAGCACTACGAGCCAAGGCACTAAGAGCATCGCCATCGCCTTGAGTATCAGGTATCCAACAAACAGGACATGCAGGAACGCACTCCACGCATTCACCCTGGACTCGCGAGGATATCGGGCTGGACGAACGTCCACCCTGCGTATTATACGGCGCACATTCCAACGGCAACGAATAATGCCTCGCCGTCGCCAATTCGCACAAAGTCATGGATATCGCAGCTGTGTACTTCGCCATGAATGCCAGGGAGAGCAATGTAGAGGTATTTCAGTACCATTAACTCTAGCGGCCTCATCTATATCCAGATCCGTGCATTTGGCACGAATGTAAGACGCGGCTTTCTTGAAACAATCAGGTTTTTGAGAGTACGCCTGTAATGCATCTCAAAAAAAAGGATTCTATTACGATTTTGACACACGGGAAAGCGTAAAACAGATTCATACCAAAGTTTATGCGTAGAGAGGCGATATCCTCTTCATTTAGAAGCCCATCTTCATCGTCCCGAACACGACATAAGATTCCAAGCAGCAAGAGAAAATGAGGCTCAGCATTTGAACGAACCGATATTATTGAACTCTTGTGCATCGACCGAGAGAGTGTTATCGGCAAGAATTTTTCTCCTTGACCAAAAGAGTCCCAAGCATCGTACAGGCAGGATGAGGAATATCAGAGAAAGGAGGAGCATTTTGGATGGCATGGGCCGTGGGCAGTTTCGACCGCGTTGCCTTAGCATAGCTTTTGGCTGATAGCGTTCACAGATCTCGAGAGTAGGGGCACCGTAGCAGTGAAAAAGAGAAAAGGGACCTGAGGATGCTTTCCAGTGTTATGAGTTGCAAAATACTTAGAACGGAACTGGTTCAGTGGTTGCGTTGCGTTTGGCGCGTTCAAGTTTGGCAGTGACAGCAATGCCAAATATCGGCACTGCCTCCCCATTGCCAAGGACTTTACGGCACGTTATCACCAAGGTAATAGTAAGTGCAAAACTCACATTATTTTAAAGCATCCACCATCTACGTGACAAGGGGCAACTCAGTTGCCGGTATCACATGAAGTCCTGGGGAGATTTTCAAAGAGTGTTCGCTCTATAATTTTCCGGAGGTTGACAAAGCGTCATCGTGATCATCGGCAAAGTTGATAATGGTCTCCTTGTGGTCTCGCCGGCGCCTCAAATAGCTCTCTATCATCCTGACCTTGAGTATAATATCCCCCCACCTTTTCCCAACCCTCGAAAGCACAATGATTGTCGTACATCACCTCAACAATTCCCGTTCCCAGCGGATTCTCTGGTTACTTGTGCGTCTCTGACACTTGGTGGCGATTGTCAGAATGACTGAACGATGCTAACATTTATCCCTGTGCGCAGGAAGAGTTAGCTCTGCCGTATGAGATCAAGAAATACGAGAGAACGCCAGAACAACTTGCACCTCCAGAGCTCCTCGCGGTACATCCCCTTGGAAGGTCTCCCATCATCACGGACGGAGACGTTACCCTCGCCGAAAGCGGTGCCATTGTCGGTATGGGTTTCGTATTCAGATGGGAGTGGGGAACGCACATATGCAATCTCTTTTCTTATTTTATTCAGAATACCTAATCGCAAAGCACGGCAATGGAAAAGGCGTGCCGCCCTATTCTGGGTACATCGACAATCTATACTGCAAGTCCATTCTTTTACCCCTTTGTCCTACGCCTAATGCTAATATGCCGACCTGTTGCAGATACCCATTATGCAGAGGGTTCCCTCATGCCCACCATATTCCAGGGATATCTCTTCGACGTCGCCCCGAAGAAAGCCCCATTCTTCATCAGGCCCGTCTTGAATCTCGCATTCGGACAACTGACCAAAATGTTGGTCCAGAGACAAATGCAGCAAAACTTGTCAATGGTAAACCCATCTTTATATCCGAGAGTAACATTGCAAAAATTAAAAGGAACTCTGTATCGCAGATTGAAGCACATCTCGAAAAGTCCAAGTCAACATGGTTCGCCGGAGGACCAGAACCAACCGTAAGCAAAATGCATTACACTTGTTCAACACACGATAACATTGATTTCCCCCAGGCCGCAGATTATCAAATGGCGTTCCCGCTAGAAGCGCTCGTTGCCGCTTCCTCATATCCGGTGGGCCCTAAAATCAAGGAATATGTTAAAGCCGTTCACGAGCGGTGAGTCTTCATTTATTGTCTTGATCCCTGAATATCAGCTTGATCATCTTGAACGACTGATGATAGGGAGGCATATAAAACGGTATGTTTCGGATCAATATAAGACTGCCCAAATCACTGACGAGAGCGCCTAGGCTTTGAAGAAGGGAGGAGAATATGCCTACGCCAAAAATTGATAATAACGCGTGGGTTTCTGATCAGTATACCATTGTTTCGAGTTCGAGGATCAAGATGTGGCTCTCTCGAGAGGGATGATGCAGATAAATTTATATGATATTAAATCCTTAATAATACCGTTTCGTTGCGAGACTGTCAAGAGAAAACTTCGCTGGGGATACAAGCGCATCATACCAAAAACGGTCATTCTGTATCCTTTCTCATACTGCCCGCTGGAGATTGCTTTCACACACTTTCAGATCCAGCACCATTAACGCTGGACCGATCTGAGTTCCCCGAATGGCGACCATCTTTTTTTATTCGAGAGTAGTGGCAGGTATCAACGTTTTCCCTTCATCGAAACTTAGTTGAAACCATGGTGCGGTACCGTAATGGCTGAGCTCCATCGCATCAATCATCCCCGGTACCAACGGATAGATGAAGATTACTATAGCACCATCTAACGTGATCCGTACAACATACATAAAAAAATCACTTGTATCGTGATCTGTCTAGGAGAGCCTAAGCGACATCTCCAGCGAATAAATTAAGCAATATATATATAAAGAATGACAAAGAAAAGAGAGTAGAGGATAACCTCCTCAAGCGGTATGCTACATGACAAAAAGCAGGATTAAGAGAGCATAATGTAAATATAAAGGACCGGCTATGGGCCAAAGGAATGAATGAATAAATATGAGGGATGCTATGCACGTTGGGGATAAATTAGCGGTTGGATAAGAGATAAAATATGGAAAATGCGAATGTGAATACAGGAGGCATGATGTTATGAACAGATCCAGCTAGAGCTACAATATTGTTGACCAGACAAGGGATGCAAATAAAGAAAGCAGAGCAAAAAAGGAAGAACTCTAGGCAAAGCGAGGAACGAACGAGGTCACACCTTGACGGAATCCAAGAAAGAATTAATGGCGGTCTGCGTCATTGCGCCTGCGGACGGGACCAGCTTGCGCCTTCTTCTCCCAAGCGGTCGGCGACTCATCATCATTCCACCGCTCGGTAAGCGGGTCATGTTCAAAGTCACCATCCTTGTAGTCGTACCGATCCTCCAACAGCTTGAGGAGAGCGTTGCGCAAGACCGGGTCCATCCGAACTGCCTCCCCAGGATTGTAACTCCCAACTCCGTGGCGCGAGAGACTGTCTTCAAACAACGCTTGCTCGAAGGTGCAGCCACAATTGAGATAGCCTGGAGGGGCGTTCCTGGGTGGATAGGCGCGTCGTTCCCGGCGGGAGTCGTGCCAGGAACAAAGCGCGTTTCCAGCTCTGTTGAGCGAGCAGAAGTACTTCTTGCGGGCCTCCGTGCGAGCTGTCCATGAAGCCAGGAATGCAGGGGAGTGACGCGGCGCCGATGAGACGTTATGGGCGGGAGCGCTGCGCATAGCTTCCAAGGCGGACTTCGCGCGGCTGCATTCGGCTTCAAGTTCGTGAACACGACGCTGAAGACGGCGAAGTAGATCGTTGTTGCTGCTGTCTTCAGGCGATGGAGAGTACGAATTCATTGGCGTTGGAGTTCCGGGGAAACCCATAGCGTTATGCGACATTTGGCTTCGGAAGGGCACGACGAATTCTTTTTGGTATTGGGGGGAATTGGGGGAAATGGAAGCCGGGGAACTATAACGGCTCGTCGGGTATTCGTTCAATGCTGGAGTGTCTATGTTTGTCTGATTAACATTATAGGGAAAGCTCAGGCCACCATGTCCTGGAACGGCAGGGTACGCGGCGTTGTTCATGGCAATAGACATGGTGGGCTGCATGTGGGCAGAAGAGCTCCATGTAAGGTCATGATTTTGGGAATGTGGGTTGCCGGGATATACCTGCCCGTTGGAAGAGCTGGGAGGCGACCGGGAATGCCTTGTATCGGAGGTTAGGTTCGCGTCGCCCATGGCGCCGGTGAGGCTCGAGCTTGACGGGCGATCTTGCACGCTGGTCATAAACGGCGCCTGCGCATACGGCGGATCGGTGATAATAATGACGGGCAGGTAATTGTGAACTTACGTTTATGAACTGGGAATGCGCATAACCTTGGTGCTCGTCAGACGATCTGCGTTCAGCGTGGGGTGACCTGCTGTGAGCATGTCTAGCTCCAGAGGGGCCCCATGTTCCGTAGCCTGAACTATTGGACATTGTACCAATTGTGCGGTCGATCAACGGATACGGTCTTGCTCGGTGTTGACCAGTCTGGGAAAGCGTGGAACCTCTTGGACGAGACGTTGTCGATGGCACAGTTGCCTGCGAAAAGGGGAAGAGCGGAGGAGTGGTTGGGGGGGAAATTAATGTGAACCGATCTGGGGACTCCTCTTTAATACACATTTGTTCGTCCTGTAGTAAGATGTAGTCCAGGTCTGGATGATCCATGATGGAAAATAGGCAGTGCAGTTGAGCAACAATAGCAACGCCCAAGTTCGAACACGGTTTTTGACCTCGAGATAGCCCGGAAGATCGATGAGGCTTGCCTCGCGTAGAGGTCGCGAGGGAGATCCACAAAACATAACGACAAGTGGGATCACCAAAAACGCAAAAGGCTGTGATCACAAATCGGGTCGTTGAAGATCTGATGGCAAACTCTGATGATCGAAACGATCGCCTACAAAGGTTTCATCATCTTGATGGCGCGCTGACCAGAGCGAAATTCTTAAGGCGAAGGCGCTCATTACTACTTACAATGACATGCTTACACATGCTTGTTATTTAAGATGGATTGCAATAAAAACTCCATGTTTGATGGAACCTGGACAGGTTACTGTTCGTAAATCGAAAGAAGGAATTTCGGCTTATTCGGCGGAGGAAAAAAAAAGGTGAACAATGATCTACAACGACTGTAATGCCGGAGAATTTCTCGACATTAAATGAGGTGAGGGCGCGCGTCGGGGAATAAAAGCCCATGGTGAACGCTTGAAATAAGTCGAACTTGATCACGGAGATCGTCTTTTAGCCGTTAGCAGCTCCGGATCAGCAAAAAGGATGGAGTTGATAGTGAGCCCTGAGGGTCGGAAGGGAGCCAGTGACTACTGAGCGTGCAGTCCACGAATATAGACTTCATTGAAAGGTTTCAATGGACCTATCTACTGAGTATTATTGTCGGCCTCCTCCTCGTACCGAATAACTTCCCTCCATGGGCGACCCTTAACAGAGTCGGCACTAAGGCAAAAGTGAAGAGAATGAAAAGAAATCGGTATCATGTGAGCAGTCTACTCACCTGAAGCCGGCAGGAATTTCAACTTCTCCGGTCTTCGCGTCCAATTCAACAAACTTGGTGATCTCAACGGCAGGACGACCAGGACAGCTAGTGGAATACATAAGGTTCACATCAATGCAAAAACATGGCATTCAGTAGGATGACATACAGCTTCAGGATACGAGGAATCGGATAGCAAACAGTTCGTGGCGGCATGTTAATAACGCGACTCTTCTTGACAACGCATGTGTATTGGAGAATTTCAGCGATTCGACATCCAGACTCCTTTTCCATGGATTCCTTTGCCTTGGACGCCATGAGGTCAGAGACCCAACAGTTCCTGAACCTGCTCAGTGACTGAGTACCAGCGACGCGAGGGATTCTAAGTAGAAGTTTGACTGAAGGGGTACGCACATGGCTTACCTAAACTGATCGATGGACACGGCATCACGTGCGCTAAAAAAAGCCTAAAAACGTTCGACCGTAAAATATTGAACACGTCTTCTTCATCTTTTACTTCCATCCCCCAATCTATCCACGAACGAAAATGGTTTTCAAAGTCGCTGGTAATGCTCTATTTCATATAAATCAGTTCAAATCGTTGATTGAAAGAATAGATGTCTCTCTCGCCGCGTTCGGTCGCAAGGAGATCGAAATTGCTGAGGTGACGCCGTTCATCGAAAACTGCTCATCGTCTAGCATTCTGACGCTTTTGGTTTAGAATGAAATGCCGGGTCTCATGTACTTGAGGAAGAAGGTAAGAATACGGTCTCTGGATCTCATGGAAATTTGATTATACTGATCCTCATCTCTGATAACAGTATGGCCCTTCGCAACCCCTGAAGGATGCTCGTATTGCTGGATGCCTCCACATGTATGTCTAGATCTGAAACTGCGGTATCATGATGCTTAATTATGCGGTTTATCTCAGGACCATTCAGACCGCTGTTCTCATCGAGACCCTCACCGCTCTAGGGGCCGAGGTTACCTGGTCATCATGCGTATGTACTTTGCCCCTAACGAATATGCTACATCAAATTAATTCTTTGTTTCAGAACATCTTCTCCACCCAAGACCACGCTGCCGCTGCGTAAGTCCTACCTGAATTTTGTCTCGTTGATCAGAGAAATGACCTCAATCAAGCATCGCTGCCACTGGTGTTCCCGTCTTCGCCTGGAAGGGTGAAACCGAGGAAGAATACCTCTGGTGTATCGATCAAACTATTTCTGGGTTCGCGGGCGGCAAACCTCTCAACATGATCCTCGATGATGGAGGCGATTTGACCAACCTCGTCCACGAGAAGTACCCCCAACTCCTCGCTGGTAATTATCCCTTTCAGTTATGATATGTTCTGTACATTGATTCCCTCTTTCTTAGGAATTCGTGGCGTCTCAGAGGAGACCACCACTGGTGTCCACCACCTGTACAAGGCCTTCCGTGATGGCAAGCTCAAGATCCCTGCCATCAATGTCAACGACTCTGTCACCAAATCAAAGTTCGACAACTACTACGGATGCCGCGAGTCCCTCGTTGACGGCATCAAGCGTGCCACCGATGTCATGCTTGCTGGTAAGGTTGCCGTCGTTGCTGGCTTCGGTGATGTTGGCAAAGGAGTGAGTTGGCCGTGGTTTTTTTTTCTTTTTTTGAATTCTGTCTGATCATATCTCCCAGTGCGCCGAATCCCTGAAATCCTATGGCGCTCGTGTTTTGATCACTGAAATCGATCCCATCAATGCCCTCCAAGCTGCCATGGCTGGCTACGAAGTCACCACCATGGAGGATGCCGCCCCCCGTGCCAACGTCTTCGTTACCACCACCGGTAACAGGGATATCATCACTGGCGCGCACTTCTCTGTCATGCCCGAAGATGCAATCGTTTCCAAGTGAGCGCACCTTCTCCGTCCTTTGCTCTGTTTTCTTACTAATCAGCGACCTTTTTCAGCATCGGTCACTTCGACGTTGAAATTGATGTCGCCTGGCTCAAGGCCAACGCCGTTTCTGTTTCCAACGTCAAGCCCCAGGTCGACCGTTTCACCATGCCCAACGGTCGTCACATCATCCTCCTCGCTGAGGGCCGTCTTGTCAACTTGGGGTGAGTCCTCATATTTTGATTGGCCCAACGGATTATCCTGAACCGTGATTGATAGCTGTGCTACTGGCCACCCTTCGTTCGTCATGTCTTGCTCCTTCGCTAACCAGGTCCTTGCCCAAATCGCCCTCTGGACCACCCCCGAGAAGTTCCCTCTCGGCGTCCACATGCTCCCCAAGGAACTCGACGAGGAGGTTGCCCGCGCCCATCTTGCTCAACTCAACGTTAAATTGACCGTTCTCTCCGACACTCAATCCAAATACTTGGATATCCCCGTCGCCGGACCCTACAAGCCTGTGAGTCTCACCACCCGTGGTTTAAATGAAAAATGCTTATAATATCTCTAGTCCCACTACCGCTACTAAGCGTATAGCGGGAGACCCGTAATCATCGACGGCCTCAACGAGCCCTCGCCAATTAGACGGGAGAATGGGATCTTCAACGTCCTAAGGAGTGGATGTTTCGTGATTCGTTCAACAGAGTCTTTAATTTAATGCGGCAGGGACACGATCAGCTCATGTAGCTGAGAGGTCTGGGGAATTGCCAGTGATATGGCGCTCCTGTTGTGGTATCAGGATGTTGGTTGACGCTAGGCCTCAACGCCTAGGATAGGGTGGTCGTGTAGATTATGTCGTTACGATTCAGAGAAAAATATTCCCAACCATGGATTTCATGCATCGTTCCAAAAATAGAGCGCCTGAGCTGATCCCCGACTCTCGGAGTTACGTAAGTAACGGAGAAGTCCCCGACTCTCGGAGTTACGTAAGTAACGGAGAAGAGAGGGTGTTGTGGCACGCAAAAATTTTCCCATCTATACACTTTCGTTGGAAAACATTACCGCAGCTGCCTGTTCATCTTTCGATGTCAATGTCTGCAATTTGTCGTAAACCATCTACGTTTCCCTTATGTTCCTTTTCCACCATAATAACGTACGCTTCTCTCTTGCTCTGTCTTCCTCGCCGACAGGTCCGTGCGTGGCTGGCCGTGTTACGTAAGTTTGCGAATTCGTCACACATTCGCCAACTTTTCGGTTGCCTCATTCTTTCCCTTCTCGTTCTCGTTGTACCTTACTTGTGGACTCAAAAATTGGGCAGAGTCTAACCAGACATATTTAGATTGATTTTGTCTAGTTAGATTTTCTATCTGTCCTTTGTGTGAGGCAGAAGGGCCAGATATGTTATCTGCCATACCCAATGTTATCTGCCGCCACAGCCACTTCGGTTTCTTCCGGGGATTTCTTTTTCTTGCATTTTCGCACTTTTACTACCTGTAATTTGTTTCCTCCTCCGAAGTTTCAATACTATGTATTGTAGGAATGTACCTAAGGTTTTGTCTCTTTATAATCTCAGAAAACGTATCCGGGGGCTGCAATTGAGCGATGTCGCATAATGGCACATAACACTGCCACGTGATCACCTTCTCAACGTCGTCTGCCCTTGTCGCCAACGTTGTGGTTTCCATACTTGAGAGGAAAATGCGAAAATATTCAAGGCAATGGAACTTATACCGGAGGGAGTGGTGGCCAAACCTCAAGACTCATGGGCAAAAATAGAGCTCAAGAAATCGATATAGCTGATCTGATCAACGAGACCGACAATCTTGATTTCAGATTCACCCAGATCTTCCCATCAACGCCCCTTCCATGCTCTGAACACTGCTCTATTCAAGTATCTCTTGGACATAACAGCGCCAAGAACCACACAGAAGGCGCCAAGAAAAGCTGAAAAGTGGCCCCTACGAACACAAGATGCGCGAAATTTCAGCGCTTGGTCCAATCGATCCCTCCTCCGTCCCCGAGGTTAACGAAGAGGAGACAACAGCACCATGGATAATGCGGAAGCTCGTTGGTGTGAGTTCCTATTTCGTTTAGTTATCAAACACGGATCGTGGGCGCGAAGCGCTACAAATTCAGGCGACCGGCGTTTGTTGTTGTGGGCAAACAGTGAACAGCCTCCACAACCCATCCATCATCATGCAACAAAAGTTGCCAGCGAGCCACGTTTTCCGTTATTGACCGTACCCACTAACGACGATATCTTTTCTGTTTCAACAAACAACGAATTGATTCGGGTGGCTTGCTGACGATGCTCGTATTACACACAGTCGATGACCGGAAGAATCGTTTTGTCCTCGTACGAAACCCTACGGGCCGCTGGGACAAATGTCGTCTGTCTCTCTCCTGTGAGTGTTGTTTAAAGATCAGATTACATGTTCGTTCGCATTCGCTCGTTTCACCTGCGAAAATCGCGATGTCTACGGTCCTGTGTCAATTATCTATATCCGCTGATTTCGCTATTGTTCTCGTTCCTTCCTGCTCTCCCCTCTTCCCTCACTTTCCGCCGCCCACCACCCGTCATCTAATCTGTACCGGGGTGTCGAAATGGTACCTGTGGATGCTCGCGTTTCCAGTGGGGTGACTCTTCCCCGCTATTCTTGCCATGTATCCGATTCCGGGATCTTGCCGTCCATACAGTGATCGCAGTCACGGTGTGTGTTTGGTCCTCTTCTCATCCTGATAATTCCAAAGAGCCTTAATTTGACGCGGTGTAGGGAGGGATGGCAGCTGTGGCTGCACCAGTGTACGTCTGGCGAACCCTTCTGTCTATTCTGATTTGTTTTCGAAATCTGATTCTGACTCTTTCTTTCCTCCCCATCGAATTCTTGCAATTATTTTTTTATGGTGGAACAGGATGGCCCCAGTCGCTGATGTCGTCGCTACCTCGTTCGGGGATACCATCTTCGTAGAACTGGGGATACACGCCGGGTTTGATTTGACCACTAAACTGGCGAATGATCTGGTGTTTGACATGCCCCTCAAGAAAATCCTGCCGATCCATTCACGAAGATTGGAAACGACGGGCGTGAAAGTCCTCTTGATCACCCTGAGATATAAGCATACGATGTCTGATGCTGCGTTGGGGTTCTATAGGAGTTCGTTGCATTCGTAAGCTGATTTTTTTTTCGTCCACCCTTGGTGAGAGGAAAAACTGAATTGACTGCTGGTATTTTTGAAACAAAAATAAAATAGAGATACTTCGCTTTTCGCTGCGGTGAAGGACTACCTGGCAGTCGAGAAAGGATGGTTTTCGCCGTACCTGTTCGCCACTGCTCGTCGCCCAATCATTCCAAGGAGCATGAAGCCTGACGTTGTTTTCTGCCACGGCCCATTTTTATCTGGTCAGCCCGTGCTCTTGCAGAGTCAAAATTAAACTATATTCACCGCCTCTTCATATTGAAGGTGATTACAAAATCGGAGAGACACTGTTGAACGAATCCGCATCTGTAATCACCCTTTGTGATCCGCCACCACCCGCAGCACAGGAACCCAACGCAAACCAAATCCCAGAAAAACCGGAGCATAAGCATTCCCTATCCCTGCCCTCCCTCTCCAAATTCAACATCCACGCACGCTCACGCACACCGTCGCCCGAGCCGGCCCTCACACCGCTCCCTCCTCCACCCGTTCCCAGGCGTCTCGTCATCCTCGTCGTCGGACTCAAGCCGCACCGCAAGGCGTGGTCCCTGAGCGCGCGGCCAGGGGAGAGCGTCATTCGTTACGTGCTTCTAAATGGGTGCCCTGCAATCGTCGTTCCCGCCAAACTGGGAGCACCGCTTCTGGCATGGGACACGCTGACGCTCGAGAAGATCTGGGATGTGGAGTTGCCGCCGCTGTCGGAAGGCGGGGAAGGGAGCACGGAGACGATCATGAGGAGTGCCTCGGGCAGGTTTGAGGGCGTCGTTGATGTGATATTTGAGTATCTTGATTTATGTGTGGATTGGGAAAGGTTTACGGTACCCAGCAGCAACGGCGTCTCTTCTCCAGGAGACGTTCGAAACGACGTCAAGCCCTCGAAAGAGAAGGAAGAGAGTGGAACTCGGAATCTTGGGGCGAAAGGTGCTTTGAAGGACGCGGTCACTTTGCTTGTCGCCGCCGCAATCCGAAGTAAAACGAGCGAAGAGGCGAAGAAGGAGCTGGATGCTGATAGGAGCGGCATTGCGATGTGGAGAATTCCTTGAGGGTGTAATTGCGTTTTTTTTTCTCAACTTTCATCGTTTTTTGGTTTCCTGGTAAGAGCGGAACAAGGGTTAGCGGTCGAGGGATATTTATGTATCCATTCACTCCGCGACTTCATGTCTTTCGACTGCGGGCATTGGGTCTGTTGTGCCTCCATATCATCCGAAAGGGTTGCGGGCCGTCGCTTGGTATTCATCAGAGTCTAAGCATTTTCTATAAGTCAACGCAAAAGAATCGCTTGTATCATGTCTACGAGAGATTTTAAAATGCCAGCAGTCATGCAACAAGCTGTATAACAAGAGAGACGACCAGGTTATAGAAATGAATGGAATTGTATTGGCGCGGACGTCGGACTGACCGCCAGTCGGCATGCGCAGTTCGTGTGCTATAACATTTACGTGGCAACATAGTCGAATGATAATGATTTCGCCCGTCATGGCCCTAGCTAGTGGTTGACTTGTTCTGAGAGGATCATGATCAGTGAGCACACAACAACCGAACGAACTGGAAGCGAAGCTTAAGAGTCACAGTTCCTGGAGTGAAGTGCTACATAATTACCCTATGTCGTTGCCTTAACAGGAATGCATTCCCCAAACGATGCATCGATCCCATGGGAAAGGTATTGAACTTGCAGTGACCATAGGAAGGGCGCTAAATAAAAAAGAATGACTGACTGTTGATGTTGCGCAATTCTCACCAGACCTTCTTTTCCAATAATGTCTACGTCGGGATGTTGGGAGAGGATACCACAATCAGCCTCGTCGAAAGAACCTGAACAAGTGAGAAAAAACTAAACGAAAAAGAACTCAAATGCTGACATGGAAAAAGAGCGTAACATACCAAGAATGATCCTGGCTTTAACAAATGTCCACTCCCGTAAGATTTTAGCACGAATGTGGACCGGTAATGTAGAACCGGTTCGTGGAGGGTAAACAGTTAGGCCGCGATAATAAGAGTAACTCACATGCGTATGGAACGTGGACCATGGCTAAGCGCTCTTTGGGTACCATGGGTCGAGATGAGAACTAATGCATCCGTTGAACCTTTACTCTGATAATTAACCACGGTGACCCGGGTGTTGGTCTCTAACACGACGGCGAGAATTGAAAATTGAAAAGTATGATTCGTGGTAATGCCAGTGGAATTCCAAGAACCAAAGGATGGGTACATGACGTCGGTTCGGGATAAAAGTGCATGTATCTGAGTTCACCGCTTCTTGCCCAACCTCCTGCTGTCCGCTAAGGGAAGAAAAAAAAAAATAAGTTCATGTTTCTCACAAACGCGGAAATAAATGAAAGATAAGAAGGTAGAGCCACCAGAGGCTCCACGCCCCCGCAACAAAAGGGAAGGCAGAGAAAAAGACCCCAAGAAACCAAAGGAAAAAAAAGAAAACTCACACTTCGTCTTCGCCTTCTTCGGTGCCCCCTTCCCCCTCTTCTTCCTATCCATAACATCAACAAGACGCTCCTCCTCATCCTCATCCACCATCTCCAACTCAGGATACCGCCTCACAATCTGCGCAATGTCGAACCCATCCGGATAATACCCAACCATCGACGGCCCGCGCAGACGCGCTCGCAGGTACTTCGCGCCTGTCCGTAGTGATTGTGGGTTATACGATGTCTCCGTGAGTTGGCATCGGAGTTGGGTGAGTGCGGCGAGGCGGGCGGGGCGGATGGCCTGGGCACTGATGCGGACCGCGCTGGCCATTTTTTTTGTTTGGTGACTGGGGATTGTGGGTTCTTGGTGTTATTAGGCGAAGGTACTTTTGGTAATGATAATTAGGAAACTGGAGGGCTTCTCCGTGAGGAGGTGAGGTGGGTGTTGTTGAGGAGACTGTTTTTCGATTCGGGAACGGCAGTAGCAGGTTGTTGGCGTCTAAACCAATCAGTAACAAACAGTGGTTACCTTATTGGGCTCCAATACCTCGACTCCTCATTGACTTTTGTTGGATTTTTGATATGTACGGGTTGGTGTCCTCAGCCAAGCGCTGAAGTTAGCAGCTTGTTTGGTGATTATCCGCTATCGACGGATCCAGGTTGAACGCTGAAAGCTCAACGCAAGGCTCATCTCATGGGACGTCATTTAGCTAACTAATTTAAGAAGATCATATCTCGCCATGGCGAAATTTAAACGGTCCCCGAAATTCTAGAACCATTGCAAGTTCGAAACTTCCATCGAGGTTATTGTCATAGAATCTAGAGGCAATCTCATTTTTCATCTTTGCGAATCCAGAAAGTGTTATTATTATTATTGAATAAGTAGTGAATTCGTCGGGCGTCTCCAGAGGTTACGTGGCCATTTCGTAGAGCTGTTCGTGTACCAATATATATCATCCATCCTAAATGTTTTTGTCTATTGCACCTTGGCCTTCGAACCCCCCATAATACCACGAGCCTCAGCCTCAGCTTCAGCTTTGACGCCCTCCGCCTCCACCTCCTCCATGAGCTTCTGCTCCATAGCGACGCGCTGCTCCTTGGTCGCGTTCTTCATTGCCTTCTTCGCCGCATCGACACGGGCACGGTACGCTCTATACTTGTCGTCGGTGCCGAAGATCCTGTCCCACCACCGGAAGGAAGTCGAGAAATTGTTGGTAAATGCCATGTGGTGGAAATCATGGTGCTCAGCGCCGGACCAGAATGGCAAGATGTTGTGCAATGACCAAGGGAAATCTGGTAAAAAGTTCATTCAGCATATTGCAGGAAGGTTTTAGTCAGGGAGATATTTCACGCACCATAACCGCTGTGAGCGTCGATAGCTTGGAATAGCCTCAGGACGATGCAAATGTAGACGGTGATGATGTGAAGGTTCGCAGTGAAGAAGCAGTAGATGAGAGGGCCGAGAATCGTGCCAGCTCCCAGGATGAACACTTCGGCGGGGTGAGCGTATTCGGCGGCTAAGCCGAACGGTGCAGAGTACTTGTGGTGAATCTTGTGAATGTGCTTGTATAAAATACCGGTGTGGAGTGCTTGGTGCGCTACATAAGGACAATCAGGACCCGATAATCCAAAAGGAAAAGAAACAGCGACATACCAACGAAATGGAAAAAGTCCTCGAAGAAGAAAAAGAAGAAAATCTGAGGGGCCATAGTCTTCAAGTCTGGGAAGGGCACATGATATGTCTTCATGTTAAGCTTTTCCGCGGTAGGGTGGAAGAGCCAAATCTATGCAAATTAGAGAAATCATAATGAGTAAATTTGTCAGAGCGTTAGGGGTCACCTAAATCGATGCCACGTACCAAAGGCAACTCAATCGTGAAATGCGAGAAAAGGACTTGTTTCGTGCATGCCCATTGCTCAGCAGCGGTGGGTATTTTGTTAGGTTGGAGCTTCCACTGACGGAAATAAGGAATCGCGTCGATGATGATCCACGGGATGCTACGTCCAAAGTACACGATCTAAAAACATAGGAGTTATATCAGCTATATTCCATGTAGCAACGGGCCAGAGGGGTGGCGCGGTACGGTTCGTTCTGGCGCTGTGAAGCCGAACATACGGTTGGCGCACCCTTCAAGGAATAAACCACATACCTCGTGCATTAAAAAGCTCATCAAGCCAGTGGCAATAATAGGGTTGCCAATCCACACGTACCAAGCCACCCATTGCTGTTCGAACCAGTTAAGGGAGCTAAAATCCGTCAAACCGGGATACAGCTCATTGAGCGCGTTGGGCACCGTGCCGTTAAAAGCCATTGCGTTATGCTGGCTGATGGTGGTGGTGAAGGGGGTAGTAATGGAGTTGTAGCCGTCAGCGAAAATTGAGACGGACGCTCCAACGTTTTAAGTGGTGGTGCTGGTGGTGAGAGAGCAAAAGACACAACCAAAAAAATGACACCAGCTTTCGGAAAATTCCAAAAGTGGTCTGATGCATAAATAGCCTGGCCCTGTCGCGATCGTGTTCCCGCTACCACGTGAGCACTCCTCTGCTCCTCCCAAACCTCGTACGACCCGGCACTCAGTACTCAGTACTCAGCGCTTACTATGCCTTTATTCGTTTTGTGACTTACACATCGTCTATGCCACGCTTGCTTGCAATTGGTGGTCTCGCTCCCGCTCCCTAACCTAGTCTTCACGTCGGAAGCATCAACAACTTATTTTGGAAACGTTCAGTGGCCGAACTCTTTCAAAGTCTGTTTATCTGGTCGAGCGAGCCCCTGACCCAAACAGGTGCTTAGCCGGACTGATCGAGGCCCGCTGGTTTTCAAGTTTATTTCTTGAAGTTCGCGGTTGGGCTTTTCTCACTAGCTATAGGCTCGAACTTACCATAGGGCCGATACTGCTTCATGTGGTCTTTGGAACGTTATTCCATCCGAATATTCACTCAATCTCTCTATCAAGTGAGCCTTGATTATTATTATAACTAGTCAATTCAGATGCGCTCATCTGATGCACGACTTCCTGTCGAATGCAATCAACGTATTCAGAGAAACGTTGGTCATCCCAAACAGGCTCGGTCGCGAGCGCTATAATAACCAAGCTGGTTTCAGTAAGTTCAGTCAAGTTCAGCAAAATATCCACTAACCTGGGGTGCCCTGCAAAAATTCCACTGGCGCTGTCTGCCCTACATCCCCTGTGCCATTTTTACACTGGGTGGATGCGAAACCTGGTACGGAGACCATCCGCCCGACTATCTGAAGTTCGTCGGAGCCCCTGGAATTGCTACAGGGAATATATTGCGGACGAAGCATCGATTAAGGCTGACCTCCTCATCCCTTGACTCTGAGGTCGCAAGACACGCCGTACGGGAATTTGAGCGGAAAACGATGCCAGATTTTGGCCCGAGTAACTTCTCTGGTCATCGAGGATAGCAGAGAGGAAGTTTACGGGTTACCCTTCATACACATTCGACCCTAAAAGCATCTCAAGGAGTCCCCATGTGCAAGCAAGATCCGCTACTTTGCTGCAGTGTCGATGTTCCCGAGGCCGTATCGTACAACTATTGGGAAGATCGACGAGCGGGCCTTCGTTTCTCCCAAGTTCGAATGAAACTTCTGTTGGACTGCTGTGTGCAACGCGCACCAAGTTGAAGGAAGGATCCAAAACATCTGTCGTCGCATTCTTGCTATTGGAATTTTACAAGGCAATCCGCTCGTTACCAACGATTTTCAGCGTCAACAGTAGAGCTTTTGCGCTGGATGACTGCCTTTTCCCTCCTTGCGACAAGTTCTCTTCTTTTCTCCAGCGATGTCTTCGCTCTTTTGTGGGAATGCTGCTTCTATAACGAATCCGCTTGGACAAATTCCTCAGAAAATGATGCGCTTTGCCATGATGCGTTTGCCTCTTATGTCTTATGCGATGTGGGGATAAGTATGGAGCCGGTGCTAACGAAAGGTGGGGCTTGGGGGCCATGCACCTTCCATGCACCTTCCAAAAAGGCTCGTTGGGGTGGAAATCTAATAATTTCTAGCATTTCGCAGATACTTACCTGCGATGCCACAAGTCTTTCGTCAAAAAACGGGGCAATCTTCTGTGTGTTCCAGAGAAGCGACTATAAATCATATATCATATTGCAACTGGGGGGAGAAATTTATTGGAAATTTACATGCACAATGATATCTTTTTGGATTTCCTCGTCCAGAGCTTCATTACAATTCGCTGACGTCTGCGTGGAGACAAGTTGCTCTGCCGCACCCACACATATTTAAGTAAATGGTCAATTTTCATGCCCAAAGTGGCCTTTTGGATCGAACCTTACGAGACGTAGCGAAACTTTAGATAAGAGTACAGATTCATCCGTACTCTTGCTTCAAACCAGGGATTACGACATGGCACCATGGGCTGCTGGGCGCTGAGAACTTCCGTGAATGACACACGTAATGGGTTTTAGGTACTTGGGTAGTTGGTTTACTAACCTGTTGGGACTCGTCGCGTCTCGTCTCGTGACTTCATCAAGCGCCCATATGGACACTTCATCCTTCTTTACTTCTCTGATTTCATGACAGACATCTCGGGGTGAAGCCCCTGTTTCTCTTTTACTTAGATAGCTTCACCTCGTCTTTTGGTACCTCAGTCGCTCTTTCTTTTCCGCGCTGAGGTACAGTTACTTTCATTTCTTATAGATTGTACGCTTACGATTTTATCCCTAGACTCATCTGTACTCGTCTAGGTATAACAATATAGTCGCTCTTTCTTTTCCGCGCTGAGACTCATCTGTACTCGTCTAGGATTTGAACAGGTTATGGGCCCCGGCTTTTAGAAGCTAACCATTTTACCTTGTTCGTGCCTCGGACACCGTTATCACTCGTTCCTCACAACATCGTCGCATCGTCTCTGTCATTCTCGTCTTCGCATTGCGTCTACTGCTTGCTATCTCGTCAACGTCTCGCTTTATTGTCATGTCTACAATTAAACTCGACCACGTCCCTCTCCTTGAAAGTGCGGCTAACTTTCCGGAGTGGAGAAGGTTCATTACGCAGGTTCTTCAGGCAGAAGGATACTGGACGCACATCGAAGGGACTGACGGACTATTCGACATCTTTCCCAAAAGTCTGGAGCCTGCTGCATGCACTGCCGCATCGAAAGCAGAGGAGCAAACGGCGTTTAAGGAATGGTGGGATGTTGATATGAAAGCTCGCGCCATTGTCCTCCGACGAATTTTGCCGATCACTCATTCCCATCTCGACACCGCGGTTGGGAAAACAGCACGCTCCATTTGGGAGAACCTTCATACTCTATACGAACGAACCGATATCCTGTCACAATTCGACCTTCGCGACCGTCTCTCGAATACGAAATTGCGAGATTACCAGGACATTGATCGTTATCTCGGAGAGTTCAAGGATGCCCGTTTACGTTTCATTGCGATGAACGTCGTCTACACCGAATACGAGATGGTGCATCATATCATACGTGGTATCCCTGACAGTGGCACTTGGGGACATTTCCGCCAACTTATGACTCAAACGATGCAGGATCACGTCGAACGAGAAAGGCATTCAACGACGAAGTGCGAGGCGGATACCTTGCTTACTCAAATCACGATGCGGCTCACCATCGAGTGTCAGCGACTCGAGTCTGAAAACCGCTTGCGTCCCCGGGCAAAACAAGGCCCAGGTTCTGAATATATTAACTTCTCTCACGACGGTCCCATTCGGAAGCATGCGCACAATCCGAACGGCGTTCAATGTACGAACTGCAGGCAGCGTTCGCATGATCGGGATCATTGTTACAGGGAGGGAGGAGGAATGGCGGGACAAGGCCCACGTGCAAAGGCGGCCGCAGCTGCAGCTGCGAAAGCGGGGAGGGGAGGAACTTCAAAACCCGAGCTTGCAGCGTTCTTCGACACTCCGGATGGTGAACTCTCATGCGCATCTGTGGAAGAGCTCTCAGAGGATTTGGCTGAGCTGGTGATTACCAGCCTGACCACTCTTCTCGATAGCGGTGCAACCTCTCACCTTGTCAAGCAACGCGAATTCTTTTGGACATATAACAAGGAGGAAGCTCGGAACGTGAAGACAGCCAATCTCGGCATTCTTCAAACTCAAGCCAGCGGTACCTGCGTGGCTCGCTTCACCTACGGAGGGGTTTCGACACGAGTTACGCTCAGAAACTGCCTCCATGCTCCAAACGCCTTCGTTAATCTTCTCTCCGTCGGGCGCTTCGTCACCGGTGAAATCACTTGCACGTTCGAAAAGGGTTGCATGGTGCTTTCGAAGGCCGGTAAATCTTTTGGCTTTGGTCCGATGGTTAACCAGCTTTTCGTACTTGAGGTCGAGTTCTTAAAACCGCCCATCAATTCACCGGCCACCACTTCCCTGACCATTGCTCGCCCATCTAACACGGAAACGGCCTTGTTCTCAAAGGTACCGGAAACTCTCAAACTGTGGCACTACCGAATGGGGCACCCCGGTGAACCCACGACCATCGCGCTACTCAAATCGACGACAGGGGCATCTTTTCCTCCTGGCAAATCTCTCACGCGGTGTGAACCGTGTATCTTTGGGAAACAAGCTCATCTGCCTGCCCCAACCTCCACTACACCGCGTTGCACGGAGATACTCGAACTCATCCACGTCGACATTTGTGGCCCGTTTCCAGTTGCGACGCCACATGGGAAGTTATATTTCGTCCTCTTTCTCGACGATGCTTCCAGCGTCGTTAACTTGCAGAACTTAGCCCTGCGATCGGATGTTCGTGATGCGTGGAGAATATTGCGAGCAAAGTGGGAGTTAAAGACGGGAAAAAAGGTGAAGCGGGCACGGTTCGACGGTGCTGGGGAACTGGGAGGCTGTCTGTAATTTTTGGAAGAGTTGGCGTTGGATGGAATTGAGGTAGAAGTCGTTGCGGCCCACGAACACTGGAAGAATGGACGAATCGAGCGTTATATGCGAACGATCCAAGGGAAGATCCATGCAATGCTGGTTACGGCGCAACTTCCTATGACTTACTGGGGCGAAGCAGCGCTGACGGCGGCATACCTCCAGAATCTTACGTCGACGAGTACTCTTCCGAGAGGAATGACCCCCTTCGAAGTCTTTTTCGGCCGCAAACCGAATGTTTCCCACCTTCACGTTTGGGGGACTCGTTGCTTCGCGATGGTCCCCGAGGAATAGCAATCGAAATTAGTCGCGAAATCCCGGGAGTGTCTCTTCATGGGATATCCGCCCGGTCAACGAGGTTATCGTGTTCGCTCGATTGCAACTAATCATTTCTTCACATCCGGTAATGTCATTTTTGATGAGAACATTCCTTATAATTCCCTTCACTCCATGTCAACTGCTTCCAACGATTATTCAACTCTACCATTTCTTGCCCAACGTCCCGCCGTTATTCCTGAGGCTCCTGCATTGCCTCCCAACCCCTCCAATCTTGAAACGGACGACACAAATCTTGGAAATCTTGATACTCTTGCCGATCTTTCACCGTCGCCACCACCTGAGGGTCCTGTGACGCCTCCATCCGCTCCTTTTTTGGGACCCCCTCAAATGCCACAACCGATACGAACATGCTCTCGAGAAAGTTCACGATCGCGAAAGTTGACGGAGAAGGGGAAATTGTATGAGCAGAAGATGGAGGAAGAGAGGGAGCATTTAATGCGGATTAGGGAGGCGGCGGCTCGGCGAGGGGGTGAAAGCACAGGCGGATTGGGAAGGAACTCAGATGTGGGACCATCTGACGATGATGAAAATCTGTTCGTCGGCAGTGGATTTGAAGCGGCGTCATTGGACGCAGAAGATTATCTCCGTCGGGATGTCGACAGCCTGGGGGAAGCGACTCTTTTGTCCATTCGCAGCGACGTGCGTAGAAATCCACTCGCAGAGGGATACGACATGAAAATCCCACCGGCCACTAATTGGGAGGCAGAAAGGCGAACGGATGCGGAGGAGTGGAGGAAGGTTACGGAGAAGGAACTGGGGGATTTGAAGAGGATGGGTGTTTACGAGGATGCTGAGGAGCTACCGGAGGGGAAGAAGGCGATCGGCTGTCGCTGGGTGTATGAGTTCAAGGTTAACGAGTCGGGTGGACCCCCAATTTACAAGGCTCGACTCGTCGCCCAAGGATTCTCACAGGTTCCATTTGTGGATTACGGGGCAACCTTTGCACCTGTCGCGAAGTCGGTGACCGTTCGTTTTGTTGCCGTATACTCCGCACTGCAAGGCTGGCATCTCCAGTGCTTCGACGCCACGCGTGCTTTTCTTCACGGAGAGTTGATGAGGGAAATATTCATGCGTCGTCCACCTCCCTTATCGCCTGGCATTTGGCGACTCCTCAAATCCATCTATGGCTTGAAGCAGGCGAGCAGGGTTTGGTATCAACTCCTTCGTAAGGTGCTCGAGTCACTGGGGTTTACTCGCTCGGAATTCGACCACGCGCTCTTCATCTTCAACAGGATGTGGGGATCATCTATCGTTCATTGCTTGCTCGCCATGCATGTCGACGATGGTCTCGCAGGCTCCAATTCAGATGATTTTCTTTCTTTCATCAAATCCGAGATAAGCAAACGGTTCGGCATCAAGGATCTGGGTCCTCTCAAGTCGTTCGTGGGTATTCAATTCGAACGAGATCATTTGGCTCGTGAAATTTGGATACATCAAGAAATGTACATTGATTCCCTGTTAGCCGAACACGACCTCACGTCCTGCAATGCCGTCGTCACCCCTCTGGACCCTTCCTTTCCGCTTGGACATGAGGACGCCACATATCCTGCGATCGAGAATCTAACACACGCTTTTCAACACCTCATCGGTTCTTTGTTGTTTTTACAACTGTGTTCGCGGCCGGACATTTCGTTTGCAGTATTGTCGCTCTCACAGTTCTGCTCTGCGCCACTTCCACGTCACTACGCTGTCGCTCGTCGTGTTCTGCGATATCTGAAGGGGACAAAATCTTTGCGGTTGCACTACGGGGGTGTGAGGAATGAGGAGATACTTTCTGGGATGGTAGATGCTGATTGGGCTGGTGATAAGGGAGGAGGGGCGTCGATATCGGGGTACGTTTGGTCTTATGGTGGAGGGCCGATCAGTTGGTCCGCCATGCGTTGCATTGTCGTCGACGGAGGCGGAATACGTCGCGCTCACGCGAGCTCTTCAAGAAGGCATCTGGCTGCGGAACTCCCTTCGTCAAATGCATGTACCATGTCTCTCCTCGCTCGTCATCTCCACCGACAACAATGGTGCACTCTCATTGGCATCCAACGACTCTTCTCATGGGCGTGCAAAACACATCGACATACGCTACCATTTCATTCGTTCACACATCGAAAATGGCGACTTCAACATCGTTCACACTCCTGGAATCGTCAACACCGCCGACATTTTCACCAAGTCCCTTGGACGCGTCAAGTTTCAAGAGCATGTTGCGCGTTTGGGACTGGGCGCTCGCTGAGGGGGTGTGTTGGGACTCGTCGCGTCTCGTCTCGTGACTTCATCAAGCGCCCATATGGACACTTCATCCTTCTTTACTTCTCTGATTTCATGACGGACATCTCGGGGTGAAGCCCCTGTTTCTCTTTTACTTAGATAGCTTCACCTCGTCTTTTGGTACCTCAGTCGCTCTTTCTTTTCCGCGCTGAGGTACAGTTACTTTCATTTCTTATAGATTGTACGCTTACGATTTTATCCCTAGACTCATCTGTACTCGTCTAGGTATAACAATATAGTCGCTCTTTCTTTTCCGCGCTGAGACTCATCTGTACTCGTCTAGGATTTGAACATAACCGTCGAGCATTCAGCGGGGTGCGTGCCGCCTGACAAAGTTGTGACACTGATCTAGGGAATGATCATGATGTCACCTGTTTCCTTATAATTCGCAGCCAACCATGTTCAGAGACCTATGTTTCGACCTCTCACGACCACCATGTCTCGTCTATCCTATAACCTGCGCCAGAAAGGACAATTGAACCTCCCAGGGATCACCGCCGCATCAAAAAAGTTAACAGAGGACTTGTTGTTGAAGGATGCAGAGGACCATCATGGTTTCTTTCGCGCCTCCGGGTTCCACAACCACTTGAGCCATCAGTGAGCAGGAAATCCATACCAGACGTATAATGTCTTCACATAGAATATTTCAAGTATTCTGGCGGCGTATGATATGGGTGCCACGCCTCATCATCTGCAGCATGTTTACGACAAAGAAGCTGCATACCAAAGACCTAGGGTCCTCGAGGAGAAAGACAAGAGCATCGTCGTTAACAAGGACAACTGGGTGCAGTATCTTGGGAATCAAAGGTCTGGATAATCGGACCCACGGATATTGAGATCTACAATAATATTGTTTTGTCTCATCCAGTGCATATGGTGCTTTCGTCACCTTCTTTTCCGAGGAGGTCAAGCAACTTGGCGTCACTGCATCGCTGGAGAAATATGTTTATAACGAGGACGTAAACAAGGAAGGCATTACCATGCTTACCCGTGCCATGAGCGGCGCGTATGTTATTTCTTCAGTTTAGCACTTGAAATCCCTACCTAAAAGTCAATGTCGACAGCCTCCATCCCTTCATTCTCCTCGGGGTAAGTCAAGCACCAAGATATGTTGCGTTTAATTGAATATCGTCCTTCTTATAGTATGGTGCGGAGTTCGGCAACGACACGCTTATTGCGACTGGTGAGTTCCTTTACGAATTCCAAACCCTTCGTGTTGATTTAATCATTCAACTGCTTAGGCCTCGCACAAACCGCCATACATGTTCCTGTTGCAGGAACTGTGTTCGACGTCGACAAGAATCCTCCTAGTCAATCTATCACCCTTCTTGAGCTCCTTCGCAAAGTATACGACTCGGATATTCTTCACCCACCAATGCCCTATGACCCCGATGCGTTCGTCAACGCGCGGATGAAAAAGGCCATAGCTGATGGACGCGGAGAAGAACTCGTAAAGCTCTGCGGGCTGTACCATATCAGTGACAACATTACCGACGCAGAACTAGCTCAAAAGACCGAAGAATGTATCTGCCTCGCCACCTTGCTCTTTGGAGCTACCGGGAAGAAGGGACGCAAGCCGAGACTTGACTTTTTCCTCATGCATCTCCTCACGTCTTCCCTGTTCCTTCGCCCTATGTTGGCCTTGTTAAGGAAAGCGGAGCACAAAGCTGCTCTCCTTCGGGCATACGTTCCGGTTATGCTCCTGATCACATTAGCAAGAGGTCGTCCAAGGATCGATCCGGAACTGTTGATGTCCTACTCGGACGTTCCCCGCCCTCCGTCAGTAGGCCAGGCCAATATCCAACCAGGACCAACGTCGACTGGAAATCCAGGAGACGATGCTGACTTTAACCCCTGGCCAGCCCTCATCGAGGGTGCACTGTATCACCCGGACTCTCATGTGCTCAAAGCTATGCGTACGCTCATCTTCGCGGCGCAGCACTTTGGAGACAAAGGTCCTGGAGAGTTTGTTGGCGCGTGTGGTAGCGGTCCTGATGGAAAGAAGGAAGAGACGCATGTAGGTATCAGCAAGGTTGATGGAACAGTCTTCGTCAGAGCTGCAGGCGTCATGATGGACAATTTGGGATGGTTGGGACGTGGTCAGAAGGAAGGGGAATGGGATCGCAGTGCGCTTGGGTGGGAGGCTGCCTGGGACTCGGGTGATTGAAACCAGCTCAAGTGATGCATTGTTGTGGATATCTGCCAAGGTAAGGCATTTTTCTCATGATCAGCGTTCCCCGTCTCTGCCTTAACAAAAAAAAAAGCCCCAAAAAGGATGTATCATTCATTACCTATCTATGTTTCGGAGTCCTGTAAAATAGTAAAATTAAGGAATGTATTTTTGGATTACGTAGTATGCGCTGGTAGTCCGAGGCTCCTTCGAACAAGGCCAATGGAAAGGTCTCGGGATTTTGCATACCTCGCGAAAATATCCCCGAATTGCAAACCCCACAAGATCCCAATGTACGCCGCCCCGCCGTTCTTCAGCCAAATGAGCACGAGTTTAGTACCAAAGCTAACCAAAGACAAAGTAAATGAACAACTGACCCGTCCATTCGAAACAACGATAATTTCTTTCCCTGGTTTGCAGACCCTCTTGAGTGGCTGGTTTTTGAGGTAGCTCATGATGTTCTCGACGATCACAGCTGCGTGTCCTGCGGTCTTTTCGTATTGCTTCGCCTCACGGAAGTCGATTATGTCGCCCGCTGCAAATATCGAGGGGTGGTTCCTGATTTGGAGGGTAGGTAGGACACTAACGTATCCACGATCCGTCAACACCTCCGGCTGGAGGAACTTGAGCAAGGAAGTGTTTGGACCAGCACCGCGAGCTGTCACCTGTTGATCAAATAACTCGTCAGACTCAGAGACCTGCACGGCCAAAGGACAGGAAGGCTACTAGAAGGTCACATTTGATCGGGGTGCCTTTTCGTGTTTTGACAGGCGTATTTGGATCGACTCGTGGTTGGCCTTGGATAACGTCGTCGAAAATGATGTTTACCCCACGAAGAAGGAGCTTTCTTTCAAGAGACACGCGGAACGAACGAGGATAGATATCTGTGAGTAGATATTTGTTGCCTTGGACGATCGTCACTGTCTTGTCCTGGTAGACGATTCGGCAAGGTTAGCTTATTTGACTGGGCTGAATAAAAAAAATCCTCACAGGATAAACATCCTTAATTTCACCGGATATCTCTGTAGAGAGTAATCACCGTTAAACAAGTAAGCAAAAGAATTTGGCGACGTGGAAACCAACCGATCCCTACGGCACCTCCTCCAACAATAACTATATCCTGCGCATTCTCGAATTTACTGCGCCACAGCTCAATGTGTTCCTTGTACAAGGTCTCTTCATCCGGAAACGATACCATTCCTTCCCAAGCCGACCCAGTTGCCACAGCCAAGACGTGATAGGCAACCTGCTCTCCTGATTTTAGTATCACTTTACCGCCTTCCCCGCCTTTAGTCTCCTCAATGGAGGATACGGCGCCAACGATCAGCTTCCCAGGAAATTTGGCAAAAACGGCCTCGTAAGGCATGAATATTTTGTCAATGGACGCTTCTCTGGAGACGAGGACTCGTAACGAGGCTGGGAGGTATGCAAATTGAGGTCGTGCAGTGATGAGGATGAGTTCGTGAATGGAAGGGTCCAGGGTTTTCGATAAGCCGCGCACAACTATTCATAGTTTGGAGTGAGGATTGTTGGTGCCGCAGACGCATGATTAAATAGGTGACTCACTGGCCGTACCTGCAGCGCCACCACCAACGACTACGACTCTCTTCTTGGTCAATTCTGGCATAATCCCGGCGCAATGTAAACGAAAATGAATTAAATGAATGAAGAAGAAAACGAAGGAAGAACAAAAGGAAAGGAATGAGACGAATAAGGGAAATGGAACCAGTCCAAGGGGTATCGTTGGGTATAGTGAGGGTGGGATGCACCTGAATCTAGTTGAATGCCTGGGTTTGATCACGGTCGATCATCGTTATTCTGACAACCCGACATCTCGTCCTTCTATCACTTTGACGCCCTCGCAACCTGCAAGGTATTTTCGCGTGAGCACGACATATACTTAGCATACTTTGACTTCTTCTCAGTCCTTTGACCTGGCGACCAGTGCGTTCGACGGTCTTTGCGCAGTTAAATGGGATGTCCGATAGAAAGCGTGGATTCTGAATCATCGTTCAGTCAGGCCCACAAGACAGGGGTCTCACGATCCTAGAAGCGATGAATCCACGCCAGAGGAGCAGCTCATGACGTAGATGACAGCTTGGTGAGAGACAGCGCAGTCTCCGTGGGTCGCGAGGTATGATATTTCTCACCGTTTCTCCGGGTTTTTTGAGAGAACTCACATTGCCTGGCAACTTGGGCCGTTTAATTTAGAACCTTGTGAAGTGAACGAAGCCTCGGGGGTGAACCCGATTGAATGGTAAAGAGCAATGATCTCCTTACGCGAATTCACCGCTGCCGACACCCTAAATTCGCGAGTTGTTTCAAAAGTGGGACCGCTGTTCGAATCTTTACGACAAACCATCCTGAATTCGAGATCTGCAAGGATAACGTAGAACATGCAGGATCAAATTTTACGTTGGAGTTCGACACACTTTGCAAAAGTACCTCCACCCTAGTTACTGGCGTGTCTTTGAGGTTTGCGACAAACGGAGAATGATGTCCACCGTTTTCAAAGACCAGAATCACCTCGAAGGAGCAGACCAAATGCGATTTCGGAAGGAAATAGTGTGACGGGTTTGTTTAACGGTAGAACCACAGCACAAGGAAGATGATCCAGAAGGCTCAGTTTGCAAATTATACGAACCCACATCCGCGCCTTCCTTGATAATATCAAGGGCGCCCACAGCTTCGCGAGTGGTTAAAAAGCAAAACCTGAATGGACATTCGGCTATGCTTCAAAACACAACGTCGCAGTTAGCCATGGACAGGCGCGTCGAGTTATTGCTTTTTTTCGTCATTGCCTTGATCGATAGGATGGATATTGGAGATGAGATAGCCAGGACCTGGGGTTTGGGCGAGGCAAACAGTCGGACTTCATAGTTTCTTAGAACAAGATTCAAATATGCGGCAGGATTAAAGTTTGAAAGTTGGATTGGGAAATACGAATAAATTGCGGAGACATTGAGGATGGAAAAGAGAGAACGAATTCTCAACGTGGCAGTGCCGGCTTGTGGATCAAACAAGCGTCAACTTAGACCTTCTTCCCTTAAACTTCCAAGTTCTCAGCAACTTGCAAAATGTCCTCGGCAACCCCAGACCCACCAAAAGCCTCCAAACGAAAATGGGATCAGCCGGCACCGGGAGAAGAAGCCAACCCAGTCACGAAAGTCGCGAAAACCGACGAGGGCAAGTCCGCGTCAGAGGCAGCGGCAGCAGCAGCAGCTATCGCTGCGAAAATCGCGGCGCAATTTAGCAGTGGGGCGTTCATTGGAGATGCGATGAAAGACCACAACGACGCGGAATTCACGCACGATATTGATATTAATGACGTCCGGAATCGGTATCTTCTAACGAGAGGGTCAACTCAGGATCAGGTTCGTTTTTTGTCTTGCATCGGCTTTTGGATGGTTTTGCGCCAGGTTCTAACCACTTACCTGTTTAGATTCACGAAGAGACTGGTGCATCTGTTGGAACGAGAGGTGTATGGTATCCAGACCGATCGAAAGCAACAGAGAAAGATCCCCCACTGTACATTCACATTTCAGCGCGAACCAAGGAAATGCTGGACAGCGCTGTGGCAAAAGTCAATGAACTCATAGCTTTGGACATGGGATCGCTGGTGGAGAAGGGAGACAAAACGAGGGAACGGGTGCGTAGCCTCAATACAGCCTGCCATATGTATCGCAAAGTTCTAACCCTTTCTGTGCAGCGGAAGTGGCCAGAAGAAAAGTTGCCCGTTGGACTCGAGTCAATACGGAACTTCAATATCAGGGCAAAGGTTGTCGGTCCATCGGTGTGTCCAAATTTTATATTTTTGTTTATCAGTATCAGTTCTGAATGCCCTCTTTCGCAGGGTTCATTCGTGAAATATATCCAGGCCGAAACAAGCACCAGGGTACAAATCAAAGGAATCGGATCTGGTTTTATCGACCAAGAGGTAGATTATTTCTCTGTTATCATTTTATCTTGTCTAATTTTCATTTTTTCTAGACCGGACAAGAAGAGCCCGTCCCAGCATACATCCACATCACGTTCGTTGTCACAGTTATTCCCTTAAAATTATCTCTGACAACCATTTCTCAGTGGACCTGAAGAAGGCCAGGTCGCAAGGGCCAAAGTACTAACAGAAGACCTTCTACTTGTTGTCCGTCAAGAGCACGCAAAAGTAGCCGTTCTTGTCCAACAACAACAAATGGAACTTCATCAAGCTCAAGCTCAATATGCAGCGTACAGTCAAATGGGGGTCAGTAACATGTTTCTGTTGATAAGTCGGTTTCCCTTATCCCTCCCTAGAGTTACGCACCTCCGCCACCATCCGCACCTGCACCACCACCACCGCCTGGAGAAGGTCCTCCTCCACCCCCTTCCGGTACACCTGCCGGGGAGGCCGCTGCACAATACGCCGCTGCTGGGCCCCCAGCTCCTTCGGACACTGAAGCTTACGCTGCTTATTGGTATGCTGCAACTCTCCCATTCTCCTGTCAGCTTGTTGACGTGTTAATCAGGGCTGCATATGGCTACGATGTGAACTCGGCAGAATTCAAGGAATGGCAAGCCAGCCAGCAACAACAATATGCCCAATATTATGCTGCCTATGCCGCCGGTGGTGGGGCGACTGCTCAACAACCTTCGGAAGCGCCCCCACCTCCACCCCCTTCGTAATCCAAGGTTCTGCTACCACCGCCTTGGAGAGCGATCCAGATACCACTGTCTTTCATCTGGAAGAGTTCGATGTCTCTGTTGTTCTTTCCCAGTGCTTTTAATATATAAACAACGTTGTACCTATCAGTGCTGTGCCTTTCGTGGCGATTTCTGTCTTCGAATCTACGTAGTTAGTTTGTGGTCAGCCAATGCTTATCTTATAATCGTCCAAGGACTGTGCCTTGATCGCTCGATCAAGTTCCAGAATTGGCGTTGAATTTTTGACATCCAAGTCTTCAAATGTTACAACAAGTCAAGCTGATCGTGAATGATTTTTGTACGGTAAGTAACGGAGGCTTGCCTTCTGAACATTGATGCGTTTCTCAGAATCTCCATATGCAGCGGTCTCTCCTTCCCTGCTCGAGCGCGGTCGGGCGTATTGGAGGAAGAAATCCCGGCTCCCGTCACCAACCGAGGGTGATATTTTTGGAACTTCTTGGGTCGGCAGGGTTGCTACTGTCCAGCATTGTCAACGATGGCGCTACTCGCGGTTGCACAGTGGACAACGATTGTCCTCATTCCGATCGCCATTATCTCGCTTTACATTTATTGGAACGACAGGGCCCTCAAAAGAATTCCTACGAGCGCACAATACTTTTCTCCGAAACGATGCACCATTCAGGACATCCAGGCGATGGCGGAGAGCCTTGCCAGCTCACCGCCACTGTCGATCAAGGATAAGGAAATGATCCCTCCAAAGACTGGGAGGAGGTATATTTTGGTTGGCGGGGTTCGTCTCGCGATATTCATTTATATGTATTTCGAATCCGATCACTCATGCGCTTTTGTAGGGAGGTTTTCTTGGTGGTTGGATCGCGACAAAACTGTTGGAGCGAGGAGAAGACCCCCACCACATCCGTCTTCTGGATATTTCCCCTCCGGTCAACTACGTCGTGAAAGACGCCCTGTCTAGCGGGGTGCAGTTCATCAAGGTCGATGTTACCGACGCTGCGGCACTTGAAGCAGCATTCAAGGCTCCATGGCCAAAATATTCATCCTCGGAAGGTGATACAAAGCCTGAAATCACCGTGTTCCATACCGTTGCAAATATACGCTTTTACGAACGACACCTAGAGTTTCTCGATCGCTCAGCCAGAGTTAACATCCGAGGGACGCAGAATATTATCGACGCGTCTCGCGCAGTGGGGGCGACCATCCTAATCTACACTTCTTCGGGTTCCGTTGGCGTGCATAGCACACGGTTCTTTCTATGGCCATGGGAGACGGAGCCCAAGCGATTCGTGCAAGTCATCAATGATGACAACACGCGTCTTCCTTCACGGCATGAAGATTTCTTCTCGAACTATGCAGCAACGAAGAATGAAGCCGACAAGCTTGTCCGCGCGGCTGATCGCTCATCGACAGGCTCCGCTGATAGCAAGAGTACGAAAGTCCTTCGAACGGGTGCATACGACCAGGCAACGGGATTTTTGGACCACGGGGAGATATGTTATGTGGTGCGTACCTCGTGCGCAAGCTCAATCCCACGTGGATCTCTTCGGTTGTGCAGTCATTTTCCTACGTCGAGAACTGCGTTTCGGCCCACCTTTGTTACGAGGCACGCCTAATCGAGCTTATTTCTGGAGGCGCGAATCCGGATATCGGTGGACAAGCCTTCTGTATCGCAGACCCAGGGACGACGCCAACGTACTGAGATGTGTACACCACGCTCGAGACGCTCTCGGAAGGAGACTGCCAATTCCCCTCTTTCTCCCCAACGACCATGCTCATGATCTCGCACCTCCTGGAAATGTATTATCGGTGGCATTACAAAATGGTATCGTCAGGCTGGAGCTTCGCAAAGAAACTTCCAGCAATAACGGGGAGCCTTGCTAACCTGCAACCCGCTTTATTTGCCCTCACGTCTGTGCACCTCATCTTCGACGACTCGCGTGCCCGGTTGCCCCCAGAGAAGGGCGGCCTTGGATATTCAGGCGCGTGGACAACACTGGAAGGCCTGCATAAAACATATGAAGAGCACAAAAGCGGAGTCGGTAGGTCAGAGGTGAGGTCGGCCACTGCGGGCGTGCCAGGTTCCGCTTTCTTGAAGTTCCGGAACGCCAAGGCGAAAGTCATGGAACCGATACCGGGTCTGGGGCCGGTGGAGGTGTTGAACGCCAATTAGAAGGCTGCGATGCTATGCGTCAATTTCGCCCACTTGTCAACCACCTGATTGCCTGCGAGGACTGAATAGGGCGGTCATTTCAATAAACTATAATTTGAAGTATGCCTCAGGCCTGAGGGCTTACACGTTTGATTTTTGCTCCCGGACCCTGAGCGTTGAACGTTGAACTTTCGGGATTGCTCTCTTTGATATGACTTTTATCGTCCCTACATATATTCACGCTTTTCAAATTCCTCCCAATCACGATTCCTACCACAAGTCCTACAAAGTATGCGATATCTACCATCATATTCGGAATTTGGCCCTGACTCTATCAGCGAACGCGAGAAGCACTGGCAGAGATCCAAAACACGAAAGGCGGCAAAATGGTTGCCTAGATCTGCGCCTACACCTTTCACAAGAGCAGTCCCGCGACTATCATCGTGCAGGAAGGTCCGCCTTGGCTTCCTCGTCATTGAGCCATCCTGAGTCAGGCTTCGCGAGTATCCATGCACAATAAAAACCGTCGTAGAACTGAAGGTGGTCTGCATTTTTCAAGAAGGACTAGTAGACACGGACATACATTTTCCGGGTCAAAACGAAAATTCGTACTGCTTCCGGCGGTAGAGAGGATCCTATCCCCAACGTACGCAGCGTGCATACGCATGAGAAGAACAATATCGCCCTCGGCGGGTAGCCAGAACCATCCCATGGGCTTGTTGTTCTCAGTTTCGTCGAACCAACGGTGGAGATCGACGTTGACTGAAGGGAACATGAACTACTTTTGGATTTTGAACAGCGCTCAAATCATAGATGGGCGCTTACGAGTTTGGATATCCCTCCTCAAGGAATAGTAGTCCCTGTTCCAAGACCATTCCAGACATTCCAACTGCCGTCAATCGCTAGTCAGCAATAGGTTGGCAATAGGTCAGAAAGTCAGAGAAAGGTCCCACGTACTTACCTCCTTCCCAGGGGTTACGACGTGGAAAAACTCGAGATTCATCCTTCGCTCTTGATACTACTACTACTGATAGTCAAGGCCGAGGAGAATGGGAACGGCAAATGATGCCATGACGGTCCTTCCACAGCCGGCCTCATCCTGGGCGCTTATCGCCGTGGAGACAATACAGATGGAATACCACAAACTTGAAATACTTATTGGTAAGAGCGAGAATAATACTGACAAAGGGGAGGGTAAGGTTATCGTTTCACTTTCGTTGCTATTACGACGTAAAGAAGCTTACTACCGATAACCCACACAAATCCATTGCATCGTGACACAGGTGCAGGCTAAGGTTAGGCATCTAACTTATAAATTGCTTTTAGGGAGAAATCCTTCCCCGAGGTCCCAACAATATCTAAACGAGGTTCGGGATGTCTCGCATAGCACAGATGTTCAGTGGCGACGCCTTTGTTCGAAGCTTGATAGTCCGGCCTTGACAATCTATAGCATTCAGATAGGAACTGTAGCGATGCAATTTTGCATTCCGAAGTACGCCAATTGACGTTTTGATAAAGGGGAACAGTGAAGAATGAGCTATAGCTACTTGATACAAGCGATGGAATGTATACACAATGTCGAGCTGTATGTATTTATGCAATTAGATATGCAAATGCAAACGATGCGAATAATAACGAATTCTGCATGCAATAAAAAACAACCCCTCAGGCCTCAATCAATGCCAATGAAGAACTGTCAAAAAAAAAGGTAATGACGATGATACTTACAGAATGATGTTGCTTTTCTTTTTCTTTTCCCCCTTTTTTTTCTCCGAGTAGGATTATAAAAGTAAAAACCACTGCGGACTTCCTCACCGTGAAGCATCATACGCCACATGAGTATCCCGATGACCATGCCCGTGTCCATGTCCATGCGCATGCATCGCAGGCCACTGAGCCACACCGACCGAGCCATTCTTCGCATTGCCACTCTGGCTGTGGGAGCGCCCAGCACCCACAGCCGAAACACCATTCGTGCCAATGGGGCGTTGAATCGCTGCCACAGGGGACGTATTCGTCGAATTGGATGCAATGCCATGAAATTGAGATTGACCACCACTGTGCGACGCGGCCATCACGCTCTTCGAAGGCTCAAACACCGGTGCGCGACTCGATAGCGTCGAAGACGCCGTTGTCCGTGTAGGCGACGATGATGTTGGTGATGAGTTTGCGGTGGGGGATGATGTCAATGTGGTCAGTGAAGAAAGAGCGTTCGGTGTAGAGGCGGAGGATGTAATATTTGCCTTGAGCGATCCCCGACGCTGTTGCTGTGGGTGCATAAGCAAAATTGGCGTATTATGATTATGGTATGAATGTGAGCGAGGATTATGTGTCTGGCTGGTCTGTCCATGCGACTGCTGTCGATGAACGTGAGTTGGACTCCACAAAGGGCCGCCAGACGAGACGTTGATGCTCCCATTTGGCGATGATCCCGAGAGATCAGGACGTTGGATGAGAGATGGCGGCGGACGACCGATAGGCGAAGGTCTTTCGCCTGCGCTGTGGTAACGGGGCCGAGAAAACGAGGGAGAGGCCGCTTCGACGATGTGTGCCTGGCTGAGGGCGAATGTTTCCTCCATCTCTAATCGCGCCAGTCCGCTCTCCTCCACTTCAATCTCCTTCTCCATATCCTTCAGTTTCTCTTCCAGATCCGGAATAACCGTGCTTTCCAGTTTTTCCCTCTTGCCGCCAAGTTTCTCGAGCTTGTGTGTGAGGCCAGCCAATTCGGCCTTCATCGAATCCAACCTCTTTCTCTCCTTTTCCTCGACGTCCTCTCTCTCTTTTCGAGCTTTGTCTGCCTCCGATTTTATCTTCGAATGTTCGTCCTCTTTCTTCTGCTTCCTCTCGTTGAGCTCTGGCATATTTGCCTCAACCTCGGCTGATAATGCCTCCGTATCCTTGGCAGCATTCTGCGCCCTTTTCACAGCTTCCTGCAACGCCAACACCTTCTGCTTCCCTTTCAGCTCTGCAGCAGCATTTCTTTCCGATGTGCGCTTCAGGGTGTCGATTTCGGAACGGAGTGCCGGTCCGCTTTCTGGGCCTCCCGACGCGCGGACTTGAGGGATGAAAGAAGGGTTTCGCGTTCAGAGTTGACGGCAGAGAGTGTGTGCTGAAGCTGTGAGAGTCGGTCCTCTAATGTGATCTGTGGGGTAGCGTTTGGCGGTGTTCCCGGAACGGTACGGCTGGGTGATGTAGATGGGGTAGAATGTGGATCGGAAGATGAGGTGCTATTGTCCGGGTGGGTGATTCTGGGTCCGTATGTACTTCCGCATCTTCCTCCTCGTCCGAACTATCTGTTGTGCACATCATACAAATTAGACAAAAAAAAAGCACTGAACGAGGCAAATGCACTAAGGCACTCACCATCCGTCGTCACCTGTCGACGCACTGTGCTGGTGGGTTGTCCAGCGGGTGCTAGCCCCAGCTCGATATCGTACTGTCGTCCAGGCATGAGTGCGTATATGATGATGACCGCCTCATCCAGCTGATCGTCAATCCGGACGAAAGCACGCGGCCATGGAGATCCGTTTACATTGACAGACAAACCCTGGGCCAGCGCATCGGCGATCACGGAGTTGGGTTTCCCCGGCATCGAAGACGATGCCGCTTCGTCTTGTCCATTTTCTGGATCGTCATCTGCTACTGCTGCTGCCTCGAGGCCGATGGAGGCCAGAGAAGAGTCGAAATCACCGGTGAAAGAGGAGGAGAGGAGAAAAGTAGCTGATACAGAGGTTATTTCTCGGACGGAAAGCGACAAAGTAGGCGCCCATGGACGTATCGCGTGCCACTCCGTGTCGGGGAACATGGCTGCTGGTAAGTAGCAAGGCGGAGGAGCAACTTTTAATTTGTGCATGTGACTAAATTTGGCGTGACTCACCGGGCCGAACTTCCGCTACACCCACCTTCGACTCTCCAAACTCAACGACATCATGTTCACCATATGAAATACCGACAATAGGTCTTAGCAACCTTTCAACGCCAGGTTCCATATAAATTGTCGAAGGCGTCCCTTCGATATGATCAGAAATCGTCAGAAGCGCTTATTTTTGGTTGGGCAGGTGGAATTGAATAGGGAATTCTCACCTCACAGCTGCTCATTCGAAAAGGCCGAACACCTGGGAGTTTCACTGGTTTTGAAGCGTTGGTAAGTTGACAAATAAATGTCCCCGTAACTGTCTGCACCATTATCTTTCGAGAAGATTAACCATGAGAACCCTGGCTCAGCACGGTGTATATTCCATCTTCATCCGGGACCACTCTCGGTGCGCGTGGAAAGGGTACCCTCTCGACGGAAACTATTCTCAGTCCATCTATGCATCGTCATACCAGTATATCGCCTCAGAACACGGGTAGTTATTCACCTGAAGCTTGTAAGTAATCCTCATTTTCAGCGTGATACTTAGTCCGTTTATCGCTCTGAATGGATGGGCCCTTAATATCTTAATTTTCAAGTCCACGTGTACCACAGTGACCTTTTTCTTGCGGCGTAAGCAGCAGGGAAGAGAAAGTAAAAACAACTGGGAAACAACTTCTTGCGTTGCGGCTTGGTTGCAGCATGAAACCTGATCGAAGCGCGATTCTTTTTTTTTGAAAAGAATCGGGATTGCCTTGTTGTGCAGGAGATGAGCGGTCTGAGGCTCTTCCCTGTAGAGTGCTTGATTTGGCCTTCCAGCGATCAGCTTAGTCGCGTCGGTTGACAGTTGAATTCGGTTTTCCGGCAATTATATTTGCCTGTTCAGCGTTTTACTGCTACATAGGTATTTATCTCATTTTTGGTTTCGCCTAACAACCTCTCTATTTTCCACGGCATTACCTTCCATGTGCTGTTGGTCTCATCCGAGACTTTCTTGGCCTTGTGGGTCCGTCCTATTCCAGGAAAAACGGAATTAAATTACGTAATAAATAACGTGCCGATCATCCCTTGGCACGCGACTTCGTGGAAAAAAACAGAGCTGTCAACAGAGAAAACATTGAACAGTGCCCCGTGCATAACACTTACATTTTCTACAATCGCAGATTCTACAAGGTGTGTTCCAATAGAGCTCTCTCATAAGATTTGTAAAACTGATTCATTCCAGGTTTTTCATTTTCATCATGAACATCGTCGAACGTGAATCCCCTGGCAAACCTCCCACCACCTCCAGACCATACAAGATCGATAACAACAACTGGGTGATAAACGGGCGCACCTACACAATGCATACTATCATATTACCTTCCAGCGATCCCGCCCACCAAGAAGACGGCGCAATCTCCTGCTTGCTCAACCCAGGTCTCATACCCTTACTCCCCAACCCACCGCCCCAAGCCCACAAACCCATCGAGAACCCGCCCTTCACCGTCAAATACACAAAAAACAAAGGAGCGGGGCAATTCGCCACCCGCGACATACCTGCAGGCGCCCTGGTGATGGTTGACCACCCTGCTTTGATCTTGCCGGCTGGGAGGTTCCCGTCGGAGGTGTATGATGAGCTGGGCAAGAGGTTGCCTGAAGGACGTAGGAAGGAGCTGATGGCGTTGTCGAATTGTCGATCTCGGGAGGAATGTGCTAGCGCTGTGGAGGGTATCGTGCGGACGAATGCGTTGCAGCTCGAGCTGGACCCGAGGGGAAAGATAGTTAGGGAGGAGAGGGAAGTTTATGGTGGTGTATACCCCATGGTCAACCGTGGAAACCACAGGTACATATTCTCTTTCTCTCTGTCTCTCTTTGCATGCTCTTTTTCCGAATTCCCGTCTCTTTCCTATATAGCTTTACGGGTTTTTTTTCCTTTCTGCCTTTCTTATTTTCAAAGAACAACCAGCGATTGATTCACCTCATCCACAGCTGCGGACCGAACGTCGGTGTCCTATGGAACCTTGCACAATTGACACTCTCGCTGTACGCACTCCGACCCATCCGTGAAGGGGAGGAAATCCACAAAACATACCTCGACCCCGCCCTCCCACGTGCAACCCGCATCGCCATCCTTCAAAAGAACTACCGTTTCCTATGTGACTGCCCCTGGTGTAACATCCGCAAAGCCAGCGGTGCCGTCGAGGTCGACGGCGACGACAATCAGTTCACGGCAGCGGAGCTCAAGCTCATCGCCGATTCCGACCAGAGGCGCGCTGCCCTGGGGTCATGGGTGTCCAGACACCTCGGGTATAGGAAATGGTACGCGGATCTCGGGCGGCCAGATGACTTGGTCATCACTTCGCATCTCGAGGCGCTCGCGCTTATCGAGCAGGAGGGGATGCACGGGTTACAGCCTATCTTCTTCGAGGAATTGGCAATGTGTTACGCAAGCTTGGGGAATCTGGAGGAATTTAAGAGGTGGGGTGAACGGGTAAAAGCGTTGGCGCAGGCGTCGGACCCCCCGATGGCGAAGAAGTTTGAGGAATGGTTGGTCGATCCTCAGAAGAGGATGAAGAAGTGGGCGTGGAGGAAACGGCAGAGGGAGAGTGAGTGTCATGATCTGTCTTTTCGATGCGTTGTTAATCGGGATTTTTCCGTTGTGTAGGTGCACCAGGGAAGAGCAAGTTGAAGGCGGGGCATGTCGTTGTAGAGCCGGTTTTTCCTGTTGACGCATTTCACATGCTCTTCCAGTTCCCAGACTGATAATCCTAGAATCCCCATAGCTGTGGTGGGTGGCAGCGGGAGGTAAAAGCCAGACGAGGCATCGGATTGAGAGGAGTTTCCATTGCAAAAGCTGAGTGAGGTAGTTGGTAATTCAAGCTTAGAGTTACCTCTTTATATCGAGGAACGGCTGATCCTGCCTGGTCTCTTACGGTGACTCTGAAGGTAAGTTGGAACAGAGTGACATAGGAAAGGCATGGACACAGGACAGGTGCGTTCTCTAATTAAACAGTGATTGAGAAGGGATGTAAATATGATCACCTGAAAATTCAAGGAAATTAGCTCGGAATGAGAGAGAATTCTTTTGATAAAAAAAACAATATCCTCAGACGAAGATAAGTTTTGTCCGTCATGAAGGTTCGGACATATGCTTGTTTACTTGTTTTAACTCATCGTAGGGAATGGGGTCGAAGTGGAGAAAAGGGAAAAACGAGGCTTACCTTGATTGTAAAACAACCCATACGCATGAACACTCCAGGAACGACGATCGCCAGTTGCACATGGCCATGCCAAAAGAGCACAACCTATATTCAAGTCTAAGATAAAGATGCGGGTCAGTAAATTGAAAGAGAAACGGGACGGAAAGCCACGAGAAAAAAAGAAAGGAAGAAAGAAAACTGGCGGCTCAGTTGGTGATGCATGTTCGAGAGAGGTTCATCGATAAACGTCACCGGCTCGATAATGGAAAATATCATCAACGCCAATTACAAGTAGAATAGGGCTCACCATTATGAAAAGTCGCGAAAGAAAGAACTCGCTGAGGGAAGGACAGTGGAAAGCAAACGGAAGTCGACACTCAAAAACTTTTCTTTTTTTATTTAGAACTCCGCTTCATTGTGCGCGGCTGTTTGTACGTCGGAGATTGAATCAGCTGTACAGTTTCTCTTTTAAGCCGAGTTTCTCACAGACCTCAATGTCGTCTTCCTCTCTGTCGACGACAAATGCGCACCGTTACAGTGAGTCCTATTACTTCCTCCTTGGCTCTGAGAGCAGCTTTCCGTGATGATCAACTCAGTTCTGCTTCCGAACGAGAGCAATCAACCTCTTGTGGACAACCTTTTTACCAAAAAAACTTTTTCTGACCTTGTCCTCTCTTTTACCGAACTCTTTCTGGTATACTGACTACCTAATCCTCAAAGGTACCTCGCAGAGGAATGGTTCCATGTGTAGTAGACATATTAATGGTAAGCATCCTTTTCTTTCTAATTTTTGAGGACGAAAAAAAGTTCATCCATTCGTTGAAGTACTCTTCATTGTCGAGTTCCTGTTAGTCGCCCTGGCTTACTTGTAGGTCGGGGTTCTGCGCCTCTATTTCGTTTTGGAGTAGAGGTGAAGACGCGGGGCTTGATTTTAATGGAGAGGAACATGAAAATTACGGCTTCTCTGATTTTTTCTTTGTTGACAAAACCTACCTCGCTTTGATGTTCCGTATGCTCATCTCCCTTTTTTTTATTAGCGCCTGTACTTTAAACACCCTGAATACCATACCATGTCCTCATGCCTTGTTGAACCGCGTGCGACTCGTTGAACAATGCCAACAAGTGGGGAGTGCGCTTTGCTTGGTTGCCAAGGCCATCCGATCACCTCCAAAACTGGTAACAAAAGTAGAAAAGCGCTTTCCCTTTCTAATTCAAAAAGCGCGATCTCGGCCTTGTTCGCTCATTCACCCCCCTTTCTTTCTACAGCATGTTTACCCGCCCACTCCCATTAGCGGGCGAATCCTCCTTTGAGGGCATCTCCAAACTCTTCGTTAACGGCATGTTGACGGCGGGCGTCGCCGTTACGCAGAACGTTATTGAAGTCTACCTCACACGCCACTTGAACGTTCCAGCCATTGTTGGTTACCCCGCCTTGAAGGATGTCGCGGGTTCTATTCATCGTCACCGACCATTCGCATCTGCCGTAACCTTGAAGCGTCACTACCATGGCTTGGGCGAGAAACAGTTCCTCAAGATCGCGTTGCCCGCCTCGACCACCGTCAAGCACGCAAGCAGCGCAAGCTACGTTTTTCAACCTCCGTCGACGAAGGCGACTATTGTTAGCATCGTTTTGTGCGTGGCGGTCGCCATCATCACCGCCAGTGCGGTTTTCCTCACTTCCAGTCGTCGTGGCGTCTCCGAAAGCAGTTCATCGACTTCGTCTACGTCAACCGCGCCCTCGAGTTCTGACGGTCTCTCCACCCAAGTTCTCTTCTTCCTTGCAGGCGAGGAGAGGCATCCTAGTCACTCGGCCAGGCGGTTCAGGCGGGAACGATCCAGCGCGTGGTAGAGATTCGGGAGGATCGTCGTCATCTCGCAGACACCAGCCTTCGCCTCTGCGCCAAACATTGGCGACGGCTGAATCTGGTAGCCCTCCGCCTCCTCCGCCACCACATTTCCCCCCACCGGCTGAGGACGATGACGGTCATGATGAGGCCGCATCCGGGTTTTCCGTTGACTGGATCTCAATTGCTCTGGTGATTCCTATCTTTGTTCAGCTTAAGAAGATTTTCTTCGGCCGTGCACGACGGTCCGACGGTCGATCAGCGACGTTAGCTGATGGTGGTGGTATTTCAGATGAAAACGTCGCAGATACCTCGTCGGAGGATCCGACCTGTGACAATATCTTGCCTCTATCCGACGCCAAGGTATTACCGAAACCTATTCCGACGACGCACGACGCCGACCGTGCTTGCCGGAATTTTCTTCCCTTGACCACGCACCGCTCCTCCACGATCATTGGCTCTCGCGACCACCCAACCCATCTTCCCGGACTTGCTCCACGTGGTTCATCAATCCACGACTCGAAAGCTATCGAAGTTGCTGGGACGGGTCTTTCGTTAGGGTTCTTGTCAACGGTCGTGTTTATGGTTGGAGCATTCATTTCACCGCTGGTGCCGCTTGTGTTCTACCGCATCGCCGTTCGTCAGCCTGAGTCGAGCGAACCTGCGGGGCAGGGGACAGATTCGGCGGACTCGGCGGATGGGGAGAGCAGTGAGGAAGGCGAGGTTTATGATATGGTTCTTGAACGGCCTGAGGTTCGTCCAGTGGAAGATCAGGTATGTTTGTTGTCCATAAGCACGTTTTCGGAGGTGTTCTTTTATTTAACGACTATTATTAATAGGTTCTTGCGCGCATTGCTATGCATTTCCGTCCGCTGAGAGATGATTTCATGGATTCGGAATCGGAAGTAGAGGATGCTCTCGACGTCCCTGGTCAACATAAAATACAAACGCCAACGCCACCGAGGGATAATCCTGTGAGGGTGCGTTTTTCTGGCTTGTCCTGAAATTCATGTAGTGTCGTAATTTCTAACAGTGGGTTTATCTTATTATATAGCTCCCTAACTACACGACACCGCCGAACGTTCTTAACCCCCAGGCGAACACGTTTGTTCCTAAAAAATCTAGGGCCACCCACGATGAACGGCTCGCGCGATGGAAGGCGAGCCGGTTCCCGCAACCGCCGCCGCGACCACACCTTGTCCCAATCCCAGCTCGGACTGGGGAATCCTCATCTCGAATCCCACAGTCTAGTAATGGTGCGAATAGATCGCAAGGCGCTTCCTTATCGTCGATGAATCCGCCGCCGCCGCCGCCGCCAGCTCGGACCCCAGGTTCGTCGGTTCAAAGTAGTGGCAGCGGTTCTGCCTCCAGGGAACTTGAGGGAAGTAGAAGTGGGTCTGCGTTGACACCCAACCAGAAGGCTAGTCTTCGGAGGAAAATGAGGAGGAGGGCAAGGAGAGAAGAGGATGGCGAGGGCGAGGGGGAAAGGGGTTCTCATCATCAAGGGGATGTCGTGGGATTGGGCTCGAGTAACTCCATGGCGTAACTTCGGGTTTCCTGGGTCGAGAATGGTTAATTTGGACTTGGACAAGGGACTCTTCATTTTTTATTCTTCTCCTTTTTTTTTTTTTTTGCTGTTGTTGTACAATTTATGTATTTCTCCCGCATTTCTATTATAGAATTTTTTCCCATAGATACCGCCAACAATAACTATTCACTTTCTCCTTTCGTAAAACTTACGCACGACGATCCAATACTCCGCGGAAAGGCTGGAGAACAACAGGAATGGAGGATAAATATTGGGACTGGTGTTTCTGTGAAGTCATCGTGTCCGACGAAGATGACTGTCTCATGTTTGAAGAACGGGGGGCTTGAAATCTGATTCAGGTTGGAATTCTGCTAGCAATATCCTTTACGCGATGCCAATGTGAATTTTCGGAGTCCCGGGCTAATTAGCCTGATAAGGATGTTGTAACGATGTTGATTTTGTGGCCGTGCTATAAATATCTTATTTGGTCTAAAAATGGAGACCAAACAATGGTGTACAAATAGAGAAGTAATTTCCCGATTTGGGTAACAATGGCAACGGTTGTTCCGAGCCGCGTCTATTGTCAGAACAAAAGGAATGTCCGGGGAATGCACAATGCGTTCTGCGCATCGAGTCGGACGATGGGCTTTGGCCCGTCCTCAACAACGCCGAACCTTGCATTTTGTTCTTTCTCTCTTACCACCACATTCCCCCTTGCGCTCAGCGTCCTCACGACCTCGCGATGTTCGCGAGTTATAGTAATGCCCTGCTTCTGCTGCTTCTGCCTTTAACAACCTGTGCGTATCGAGGTTCTTGGCCATCCTTGTTTCTTTTTCTCACTGAAAGGAACTGTAGTTGCCCAACCTACTCCAACGATTCTCTGTATCCCAGGCCAATGTCTCCAAGGATATTCCAACACAACGAGTATGTATTCCATTTAAGTACCTGGATAATCTCTGATGTGCTTATGATTGCAGTTGGTGCCAAACTCTCTGTTCCTGGCGCAACCACGCCTATCAACCTTCTTCCTGGTGTTTATGAGGCCACAACGAGCCCGCAACTCCTCCACGATGCCCTTACGTCCTCTTCAACAACCTTAGTATCATCTACCGGATTCACGAACTCCACATCGATATCTCTGCCTTTAAATCTTGCCCTACAACCGGGTGCTTCCATCTACACAGGACCTCTCTATTCCGGCCAAGCCGCTTTCTCCTCCCTTCCCACTACGCCACTTATCAACTCCTCAACACCAATCCCCGCTAAAGCTCTTGTACTATCCTCAAATGTGTGGGTCGCATTGAAGACGGGATCCAGCGACCGCGTAATTGTCTGGGACGCCATTCCAGATGTTGGGCAACTTCCACAATCAAACCAGGGTGCCCTCTCGCTCTTAGACATGCAATCTTCTGCCTGCACGCCCGGCTGTTCGGGTTCTGGTGTATGTACATCCTCGGGAACTTGTCAATGTTCTTCTGGATTCACCGGTGTATCTTGCGAGTCCTGCGCTTCCGGATTCTTTGGACCCAAATGCCAAGCATGTCCCGCGAACTGCAAGACGTGCGACGACGGTGTCAATGGCTCGGGAAGGTGTTTAAAGCCTGCTGTCGCCAACGACCCGACCACGTGTAACTGCAAGAATGGCGTTTGTGGGTCAAATGGACAGTGTACCTGTAGCGTAGGGTTTACCACAGGTGACGATGGCACTTTATGCTCGAAATGTTCTCCTGGGTTCTTCTTGACTGCCTCTGGTGATTGCCAAAGTATGTTTTGCTTCCTCCTTTCGCCTCTTTATTCCATTATATTGACCATCATCTCAGTCTGCAATAGCGGGTGCACGCAATGCCAGGACGGGACCGGTTTGTGCTCAACCTGCAAGTCCACGTTCTCCGTCGACGCCAATGACAAGACCAGATGCAATCCGCCCCCGCAAACGGCTTCAGGAGGAACTGTTTGCCCAGATGGCAGTTTCGGCGCGGGGGCCGCTTGTTCGCCGTGTTCCTCCCAATGCAAGACCTGCACAGGAGCCTCCTCGAACCAATGCACTACATGCGCTGACGGGCTGGTCTTTTTAAACGACTCTTGTGTGTCCCCCGATTCGAACGGTATCTGTCCAGGAACAAATCTCATCGCGGATAATAACAAGCGCGAATGTGACAGTAAGCTCTCCTCATCGAATATACCGTGTTATTTTTTCCAACAGTTTTGCGATTTATTTAGGTTGTGGCGCGAAATGCACGAAATGCGCAATTCCCGGCTTCAATGCAGGTTCTACAGCTAGCCAGAAGAAATGCACGGCATGCATACCTGGATTCTTCCTCAGCAACGGAGCTTGCGTCGCAGAATGTCCTGCGGGAACTACCGTCTCTTCTCAAGATAACCTAACTTGCATTCGTTCGTATTTTTTTCTTCTCATTTAACTACGTATCGTCTAATATTCACCATCGACCTATTTTAGCTTGCGATTCATCCTGCAGCGCCTGTGCCGGATCGTCCACTTTTTGTACATCATGCACCAACAACCAACTCGCTTCTGGTGGTCGTTGCATTGCTAGTTGTCCCTCAGGAACCTTCTCCGCCTCAGGTTCCTGCCTGACTTGCCACCCCGATTGCACCACATGCTCCGGTGGGGCTTTCAACCAGTGCTCAAGTTGCCCATCAAGCCGCCCTGTTCTGACCAACGGAAGGTGCCTACCCACCTGTAGCAAGAACCAATATTTCGACACCCCCTCTTCCTCGTGCCAAACGTGCGACTCAAGCTGTTCCAGCTGCTCGGGAAATGGACCAAACAATTGTCTTGCGTGTTCAAGTGCGACACAGGTCCTGCGTAGCGGCACATGTGTCGCTGCGAATTGCCAATCCAACTCCAACGTCGTTCCTGGCCTCGGCGTCTGTCTCTCGGAATTGGCGATCCCTTCACCATCTGGGACGGGAACAACGGCGCCGCTTCCAACGGTGACGGGAATCAACTCGCCGACGGTTATCGTCAAGCGAGGCAGGCTTGAGTGGTGGCAGATTTTGCTCATGGCGCTTGGATGCGCCTTCATCTTCCTCGTCATTATATGGCTGTGTCGCAGGCGCCAGCGCAAGAAGCGCGCAAAGAAGACTGCCGTGTTCGCTGCCTCTGGATTGAACGGCGCCGTCAACCGTACGTCGACGAGCTGGCGATGGCGCCTCATCCGGTTCGGCGAGAAGCTCTTCGGACACACCCGCAGCAGCAGGCGAGCGAGGACTGTGCCGAACATCGTCCATTTGGGCCCCATGCACCACGACCACGACGACACCAAGTTGGCGACAAAGCTCAGAGCAGCGGAGGAAGCGAGGGCTTCAACGCCTCTTATCGCTAGCACCGTTCCCGCTGCGAATCCGAGTCGGGGTAAAACGGCGGACAATGACGATTTTGATATGATTAACCTCATCGGGTCTCAAATACTCGCTCAGATTCATCCCCCAGTACATGACGGAAAAGGCTGTACAGGAGCGGCTCATACGGCTTTTGGAAACGGATTGGAAAGCAAAGGCCGCGATTCTGCTGGAAGAGCGATTGGCCGCAGTGGCAGCCGGCAAGGAGGCATATGTGAGTCGTTTGCTAAGTTTCTTCAGTCAAGTTGCGCTGGCTAACGATAATTGACAAGACCTTTGAACTTTGAGAGGACTAAATACCATCACCTCGCCGCCTCCAAAGTATCAATATTCTGAAATGGCTTTATTTATTGTATATTCTTTCTAAACAGCTTTTGCTTCCACCTGGATCGTTCGTTGGACGCTTCCTCGGACGCTGTGCGGTGTTGTAACAACAAATTGTAGCATACTTATAATTTCCCTGTATTACTTCAGGGTACTAATTATAATTCGAGACAAAGGATTACAATTACAAATTTGGGGAGTAGACTGAAGTAGATGGATATTCTATAAGATTGGATAGAAATACAACAAGGGGTATGGAACGTGAATGAAGGTATGGTAGGATGTCGGATATGTATGTATAGTCAAGTCATGAATGGAATGTCCCAGGTATCAGGTAAAGTAAAAAGTCTATCCGTGATCGTAATGTGTCATGCATTCGTGTATAAAGAGAGTCGATTATCAATGAAGAGAGGGGGGATCATGCTGAGAACGAAAGGGAATAAAGAGCATATAAAAGCTGAAGGCGATTGGGGAAAAGACAGAAAGAAAAATTATAAAATATCATGAAGCAGAACGAGAATAGATCATTTCCAGAATGGGTTCTTCGACTTGTTCTGCTCCTTCGACCGTTCGCCTAATCCAAACGTGCTCGCAGAGAACCTCGAAGTCAGATCCTTCTTTAGAGGCTGCCTTGGATCCGGGGCGCGTCTCGGCACACCGGTCATTTGCGAATACATCGACGGTGCCGACATCTGGCTGCTCGCATCGCTGATGGACCTCTGGTCTGCCGCCGTCACGCGAGTGTGGTGTGGGTGATACCTCGTCGGCGGTGGCGAAGCGGGGCGATTATACGAAGGCGAAACCGGGCCAGATCTAGATCTAGCTGGAAGATTGCGGCTCGACAAACCTTGGTATCTCGGTTTGCGTTCCAAGTTTGATGGCCTCGATAAAACCCGTGTAATTTCCTTTATGGACGTTGTAAACATAACTGCACACAGAATCAATTAGATCGTTTTCTGATCGAGACTGGGATTCGCTTACGGTGGATCGAGCAGATTCAATGAAGGATGCTGGGAGTGCCATTTCGCCTTGTTCCATGGATCGCCCCTGTCCCAGTTGATAATCTGAATGACAAGAAGTGAGTCTTCGCCTCATGCACGAATTGGAGTACTTACGGGGTTGAGGAACGGAATACCTTGACACAGAGCATTGTAGGGTGATGGACTCCAATATGGATTTCCAACACCAATTAGCATCTTACTCGACCCGATCTCGTGCGCGAATTCCGTCTGGTTAAGCGCCCTTTATTAATTACCCGGTGTTCTTTGTCTTCGATATCAATCATGGTGCCCTTCTTATCGGGTTCCCATTGGTAATGTTGGTTGATTTGCCACCCGCCGACGAAGTCGATGCCCAGCTCTTGGGCAGCCAGTGAGAAATAGCTCCGGTTCCAGGTGAATCGATGGTCATAGACGTAGGTGAGCTGCTTCATCAACATCCAGACCTGATGCGAACGCTCTGCAAGCGGGATAATGGGTAATTTTGAGCACTCCTCTTCGATAGAGAATCTAACGGAAGTAATAACGGTAATATTAAGTATTTCTTTAAAAGCAGGAAGAAGACGACTGGGAAACAAACCCTAAGTATTGTATCGGCCCTTGTCCATCCGCAAACCGGGGGTCGGGGTTGGCAGAAAGGATCCATTTTCCCTTCATCAGGGAGGCACCATGATGGCCACCTTCCGGCGATGAGAAATATTCGAAGTCGAATATTTTCCACGCCGGGATCCCGCTGGGATTATTAGGTCCTTTCACGCATTTCGTGTCCTTATGGCAGTCCCCTGCTCTATTTCGAATGACCACCTTGGTTGATGTGTCAAAAAAGAGTGGGTGAATGGACATCAATGTTTGCGTACTTTCACCAGGTCAGGGAATAGTCGGTATTGTTCCAAGGCCTCGTCTAAAGGACACTATCGTCAAGCTCCAGTTTTAAATTTTGGAGCAGGAAAAAGCGTACCAAAACTATTGGCAAATAGTGTTGTATATCCCAGCTCGCGTAGGTTTTTGTACTTGATGATATCAGAGGTAAGTAAGAATCGAACAAGTCACCAAGGCAAGTCGAAAAGTCGTTAATTACCACGGACAAGCCCCTAAGAAGAGCTTAGCCAGATGAACTGGTTCCGTCTTCCAAAGTCACGTACCATACACCCTCTCCGCCTCTCCAATCCCGAACAATGGCCTCCTCAAACCAATGGGAAGCCAATAACGCGACTTTCTGCTGATTCGCGCCACAGTTGCTCAGAGCCATACAGACATACAACTCCCTCAATGTCTGCGCATTCCATTCATGGTACTTTTTCCGCGTTGTGTCCGGCGGTGGGAAATGCTGGGCAATGTGCGAAGCCAGTGGTCTGTACGCGTTCACCGGAAATTGTTCGGATGCTTGACGGTGGAAACCGAAGCCTTTTGTGGACAAAAATTGTTGGTCGATCTTGGGAAAGAAGAGAAAGACGGAGTAGAGGAACGATCCGCAGCATAATAAGAGCAAAATCCTGGTCACCGACGTCCTGGTCATCGGAGCCATGATTCATGAATGCTGCACAGAACTTCAACTTCCTCTCAGGGAACGAATTCCCCGTCGGTTATTTGCATGTCTTTGCTCTCAGGAACAGAAATTCAACATAAATTATAATAAAATAGTAAATATGACCATGAGCACAGAGCTCTTACTTACGAGCCTTCTGCTTCAACAACTCCCTCCTCAGCTGCCTTCGCTTCTCCCTTTTCACAAAGGTGCGAAGCTCAAGTGGCACCTCATTTCCGCCGATGTTCAGAGAATGGCGTCCATCCTCCATATAGGTTTTCCCATTCACCACGCTGAAGAGATCGAACATAAAGTTGGGGCCTTTGATCGAGGCTTTGTAGTAAACGTATCCAGGAATAGCAGCGATCTCGGGAGCTAGCGCGAATTCAACCGTAAGGTCTTCTGGTACACCCACGCGCCACATGACATTGGCGTACACTCGGGAAGGGGTGACATCGTTGCGGACCTAGTCAAAGAAGAGGTGAGATTTACAGTATCTTTGAAAAGACCAAAACTGCACGAAAACCCACCGCTACGACGACTGTGAAGTTGTTATTAAAAGCATTCGTGCTGAGCTCCGGGACGAAAAGCACTCGGTCCTGTTGGATCTCGTATCCCGTTCCCCCATTATTATATATTTGAGGCTTCTTCCCGTCGTTCTCGTCGACTTCGAACCAGAATTTGGATACCGATGTTGTTACGTTGATCGGGGTGTTGAAACGATATTTTTGCGGGCTCATGCCAGCACGCTGGAAGAGGGTCGTCGTCGTGTCGTTCGTTGATACAACCGGAGCGGAGCAGGCATTGTGAGCGCACTTGCCTCCACTCCTATTCTCCCAGAACATTGTGACTTTTCGCTCGGGATTTTTAGTCGCGAGCTTGAGCAGATCCCATGGTAGGTAAACCAAAATGCAGGGGAACATAAGGAGGGGGTGCTTACCCTCAACATGGCCTTGAGATTAAGGCTGCCATTGTGGGCTGATAGCTGCACTGCGTCCACCTTTACGGGAAGCGGCTTGATAACCTCAGAAAGCTGTACACCTTTTGGAACGCTGTCAAGCATTCGCGCAAGGAGATCTCCGCATCTTTTGGAGTATGCTTGAGGAGAGGAGATGCTTTGAAGGTGCGCATATGTGAGGGCCATGGAATGAAAAAAGAGAAAATTATGCACCTCTTCATCGTTACATTATTGTCGCTACTGAAGATGCGCAGGTCAGAAGTGACGGTACGGTTAGGATGTACAACAAGAGGATTTTTTGTCGTTCCCGCAAGATATTCGGTAACGCTGGTGTCACGAAAACGCGTCAGAAAGGGTAACTGAGAAACTGATTCTTCGGCTGTACGTACATGGCATTATCAAACTTGGGCGTTGAATCGAAGGTGACGACCAATTGTGAGCCATCCGCAGTAGCAGGCACAATGTCTGGGAAGTCGGGGGTTCGAACGCCTCCAAACGTATGACCACAAGCAACTAGGCCAATCATCTCACTCTGCGTGAATCCCTGGCGGCGGAATGAGGCGGTATGGGACGCCAAATCTTGCTGGGGCTCAGGGACACCGGCGGGTCCCGCCACGAGTGCATCGACGCGGCCCATCCGCAGGGGAATTGTAGGACCACCGCATTCCGCTACTGCGACCACTGTCCCGATGGCAATGATGTCCGATCCTGGGAGAACGTTAGAGCCTTGATGTGTAGTGAAGGTAAAATGTGAGGCGTTTACTGGAGACATATTTCCCTGGAAAATCGACGAAATCGAAAGATGTAACTCTCATGCCCAAGCCGACATTCTGTGACGGGAGCGCCCATCAATCAGACGCCGGACAGGTTCCTTCCGGAAATTTCTTCGTACCTCTTGTCGATCCAGTTCATAGTAAAGGGATGCATCCAACCCTCCAGTGCCTGCCTCAGCATTATGAGTTGCCATGTCATGATACGCCTAGTGAGATCCATAAATGTCATCGTACAAAATCGGTTAAAATACTCACAAATCGCACCCATTCGGCGGCGGTGTGTTCTCCAGTAGGTCCAGGGACACATTTATTGAGTATGGCAGTCAAAGAGACGCCATGCGGCTCTGGGCTCTGCTCGTACAAAAGGGCTTCGATTGCGTCGAACTTGGGTTCAGGCCAATGGTATGCCCACGTCGCAGTGGAGAAGAAGGTCAAGGCAAATGAGAGTCGCGCCAGGATCATGGTATGCATGTTTCGATGGGAGAGGGGAAATAGGCGAGTCGGATAAAGGGAAATATGCACCGACTTCAGCTTTTATGTGCTTCAGCGCTTGGGATTATTTATGATTTGGAAGAATTCACGGAAAGTTCTGACCGTGCTTCACGACCGTTTCTTGCGTCCTTGACGTCGTAATTTGATGGCCTAACGTAAATATGTAAGAAATGCCTTTTGAGTTGCACATAATTCAGGGTTGCCAGTGGTCACTCCTGCCCGTGGTCCTTGAAACCCGCCGAAGAGACCTAAAACCAGGGTCGCGCTGAGGATGAGAACGCTCGACGCTCAGTTGCCTTCGCTGGAACGGTGACTGGCTCGTCATTTGCACACTTTGGAGTGTTTAAACCAGCGTGGACGACCGCAGCTCTGGAGTTAGAACTGTGTGGTTCTTGGACGTAATGCGCAGCATCGGCGGATGTCCAGAAAGCCCTCGCGCGGTCAACGCTTAACGCTTTCTTTCAAGCATTGACGAATTCCTACGACTCGGCGTTCAATACGAGACTGCTTGTCAGCGAACAGGTTTCATGCTGTGCAGATTATTATTGCTCATCTTCGGTCTATGACGCTGATCCATGACGCTGGAAGGAGTCGAGAAAGCGTCCTCTAGATCAAGGGAAAATCTTTGATTTTATCGGATAAAGGGCGGAAAGAATCAAGGAAAGAATAACGCGTAAAATTCGAGTGAGGCAACTACAAGTACAACGGGAAAAAGGATATCAAGAGTGTCAGAGCGAGAAAGTAGAGATTACAACCTTCCATTCTCGAGTATCCTGAACCAGGGTATGCATCCGGAGGCCCGAGCAAATATTTCCTTCTAACGTCCTGTAGCACCGTAATTGGGAGCGGGCGCGTGAATCGCCGGGCCATCGCTGTAGAGCGGCTGATATTGTCCATTTCCAATATCTTTTGTTCAACAGGATCAGCGTGAAGGTTCGAGGCATGCACCAAGGAATTAACTCACATAAAAATCCTCCATTGCCATAACGTTCTTCAGCTTCCATCTTCTTGTAAATGAGCCAGAAGGCATGGATGTGTCCCGGGATATATCCCAGGCTAAAAAAGGCCATTTAGATGATTAGTCGAACGTAAAGGGTTAGATCCGACATACATTGTCAAGAGAATGTTGATAAGCAAATCACAGCTGCATCCTGTAACGATACCAGCCGCAGCGGGTGGGAAAAGAATGGCGACCTGTTCCCGGAGATGGGATTAAGTAGTTCAGAAGATTCTGTGTATGAGATATTCTTTACTCACAAGAATGAGGATAACGTCGGACGACTTGACCATTGTGAGGGAAGGTGGTGGAGGTTTAAAGGAGAGTTGCCTTGCCCGCTGGTCCTTGTCCTACCTTACGTCATCTGTCACGTGAAGCTGCGGGCGCAACGCCGCAGCCTGGCCCTCAAGCTCATGGTCCTCGAGGCTCGCATGCATATGCCCAGCGCTTCTGCACTGGATTTTGTTGAGATAATCGCAGTGACGACTAGAGTTGAACTAGAGTGGAAATCGGAGACAAAGTAAGTTTGTAAACATGGACCAGCTGCTGTAGATCTCGTGCGCACCACTTCTTCTCCGGCATTTCCGTGTCAGCGTGGCCTTGAATTACAAGTATAGAGCTGCGTGGGTTAAGCTCTTCGATCAAGCGCAGGATATTCTTCTCGCGTGTCGCAGGGCGACAATAGTCTCGAATGACCTAATCGCAGTGCAAAGTGCCATGAGAAAATTGAAAATTTGAAATGGATCACTGATTTAGGGTCTGGATGAAAATTCAGAGAGGAAGCGTATCACGGAGTCCGAGCCATTTTAATTGAGATGAAGAGGACGTTGGTGTAGGGAGTCAAGATGGATTGTATTAGGCGCCCATAAACCGTCAAGTCGACTGAAAACTGAGTTTTTCTCTAAATATTTCCGCGGGATTTTAGTAGAATCGATTAGAATTTAATCAGAAATCAAGCGAGCCCCGCGCAGGTCTCAGCGGCCACAAGAAGGCGACGAGCGTACGTATTGATGCTTAGATATTTGAGGACCCCAGAATATAAGATGAGTCAAGACTAGGGCCGAGTCCCTCCAAGAAAAAGGAAAAAAAATGCGAAATGCTCCTCATGCAGGCATGTTGACACCCAGGTATGCAAGGATATCATTGAACTTGTGATCACGATCTCAGATGTAGCTTGAAAGGACTACGTTCCTTCGGATAATTGTGAATGAATCCAAGTATGATCATAGCTTTCGATAACATATAGATAGCTTGATCACGCCGCACCCGAAACTAAATCGGAGTCCGGCTGAGTCACCCTTTCCGAGTCAAAGGCTATACAGCCACGAGCCTGACAAGGCGTCTCTCTACTTTCAAGTGTTCCTTGCTTTCTACGTGGAAATATCGAACTCAAGATCAGCGATTTAACTCAGATATTTCGAATGATGTACGACCACGATGATTATTTGTTCTTCTGGAAGACGAACGAGGTGCAGTATGTGTTAATCTCTCCAGTGTATGAAGGTAAACACTGATAGAACCTTGTATGTATAGCGGATGGGGATCACAGTGGTACAGCTCGCGTTTCACCTCCAAACTCACTATCGCCGCAACCAAAGAAGGAGACAAGGGGGAACAAAGCATAGCTGAAGAACTAGCGACGTTCCCAACCGCGGAGCACTGGATGATGGTACAAAAGGCCCTCCTATTCCAAGACGCAGACGTGGCTCGGCAGATTATGGCCGTCACGGGTACAGGCTCAGCAGACATGGCATTCATCAAGTCCCTTGGGCGCAAGGTCCGCGGGTTCGACGAAGCGACATGGGTGGCTAAGCGAGAGGCAATCGTGTTGGAAGGGAACTTGCTTAAATTCAGGCAGAACCCAGGTTTGAAAGCGAAATTATTGGAGACGGGAGAGAAGAAGCTGGTTGAAGCGAGTCCGAGGGATCGCATTTGGGGAGTGGGATTCGGGGAGAAGAATGCGTTGAGCCAAAGAGATAGATGGGGTTTGAATTTGCTGGGAAAAGCGCTAGAGGAGACGCGAAGAATTCTGCGTGAAGAGGCTAAATCGGGGCAAAGCCAAGCAATAGAGTAAGGCCCGAAAGACAGACCGGGATGGGAAAAGTTTGGTGATTTTTCCAGCCCTACAAGGCGGAATTGCATGGTTATGAGTTATCCACAGAATCTGGAAAGCGTAAAGTGAATCTACTTGATTAAATAAACTTGAGCGTGGTTTCCTGGAGCCAATTGTTGCACTGGCATCGTGCCTTTTTTGCTGCCGTTTTTCGCTGTCTGTTCCTTGGTGAGATCGTAAGGACGGCGATATCGCGAGAGAGCTTCGTCATAGAGATATTCGACACTCAACTTTCAAAGTTTAGGCAGGAAAAAAACCTTATATTCTAGCTGAACAGGGGCGACGGTCTTCCTACTGAAAGCGAGAGTCAGAAAAAGAGTTCGAATTGAAAATTGAAATGTGTTGAGTGTGTAAGCACGTTAAAGCTTGGCGCTTGTGCGGCAATTCCCGGTTTGTCACTTAGACCCAGCCACGTAGTGCCAAGCCTCTCGAACAGCGAACGAGTTATTTTCCATCCCAATCAAACCAATTTTCGGTACTGCTGTCATTCGAAGAAGAGATAACGACCCGGACCTCTTCTTGTGCGATATTTGCGTGGAAAAAAACATAAAATTACATAGTGGGATTGGTGCATTTTATTTACTCTATAAAGTGTTCATCCATGCTTACCGATTTCTTCATTTTCATTCAGGTTTGTGAAACCCTCCTGCATGTGCGCTATGAGTTAACGCCGTAGTCATCAGGTTGGAATCCTCCATGTATGTAATGGTAAGGGTCGGAGCGCATGAAGATACTGACTATCGCTCTCTGTGTACCGTGTCTTACTCGCTTTTTTTACTCGCTCTAGAACACGATTGGCAGCGCGAAGATTCGTCCGCATGACCTGATTTTCATTTCCTCAGCTTCGTTTGAACCCAGTTTGATGATCACAGGCGCCGCGACTCGGATATGAGAGGAAATTACTGATAAAAATATCTGCATCTTCTACCAATTTCCTGCGATAATTTGCTTCCCAACACCTCCGAAAATCCGAGAAATCCTGCGCACTGGCGCCCTAAATTTCGGTTACAAGTCAATAGAGTTCAAGCAGAATGGAGCCGTTGGTTCTCCTTTGACCGATCATTCGGAAAAACAAGCGACCAGGGCTTACACGGTCTGAGGGTTGGGATGACCAAGGGAGCGACTCTGATTGTGAGTCGAAGGTTTTCTGCAGGTGTCACCATGTTCTGTCGAGGTGAACTTTGGTGTAACGTCTGGCTAATTCGGAGGATGTAGATCTTCGCTGTTTCGCTCAAGTGACTTTTAACACTTCCAAGTGAAAACTGAGGAAGGATCTTCGCTATTTCGCTCAAGTGACCTTGAACACTTCCAACGAAAAACTCGGGAAGTTCCCTCGCGTTCGACAGATCAAGACAAGTTCTCCAGCTTCACCCCTTGCGTTACGAACCTTTTTGCCACACCCTTAGTTGGGACGTAACCGATTACGGATTCTGGAAGCATGCTATAAAAACGCAGGGTAATGAAACTAAGGCCAAACTACCACATCTTTCAGCCTTCGTGCTCCCCCACCCCTCCCCACCCCGAAATTTCTTTGATGAAATGCTTCTCCTCCATAAAGTCATTCAACAGTTCCTTGAACCCAGGCTGTCTTCCGCTGACCAGGCTGAGGACACAGAGAAGCGATTTTGCATGGCAGAATGCTCGCAAGATCCGCATCTTTTGCCGTCCTCACATCGCCGTCCTTCGAATACTGTACGCGGTGATAGCCTTCAGCCCTTCCAGGACAACACAGAGGACATGAAATCGTCACGGTCATATCGAATTTTACCTATTTTTTCTGGGATTATGATTCCCTTCTCCATTATGCTCTTGATTCCAAGTCTTACAGGGCATTGGTATATCCGGACTGGCGCGGGCAATGTCGTGGTGGAGGTTCGCCCCAATCCTCTGCTTCTTAACTTTGCAATGGGTGTTAGCATGGGGTGTGGTGTAATCGCAAGCGCATGTCTTGTTGCCCGCTTCGCGGAGAGAAATGTTAAACTTATGACGCAGTTGTGCATTGCCTTCTTGTTTCTCCATGGTGGGTTATTCCTGTTTATCGTCTATAATTTTACCTGACGTCTTGATCCAGATATCATAAACATCCCAGTTGTCACCATCTTTGGTGTAGTCCACCGTTTTGACGATGGATTTACGTACGGCCAGCCGTTCTGGTTGACTGTATGCTCGACTATCGCTTCAACTGCCACGAACATCACTTTGGTTTATGACTATAAGAAAACGGTTAACTTCGCACGGTCAGGTCAGACAAACATGATTAATCGCTGCGCATGTCCTCTCTCACCTTGCTCCCTATTTCAAAGGCACCGGACTTACCCATAGACAGCGATACTTGGTTATTATCATAATTATATTGCTCGTCTACATGTCCCTGGGATCCGGCGTCATTTCTGTCATGCTGAAAAGCACATTCATCGACGCGCTTTATTTCTCCGTCGTCTCTATCGAAACTATAGGCTAGTATCAATTCCGTCCGCTCAGCCTTTGCCCTGAAAGTTTCATGTCCAGGATTTGGGGATATTCATCCTTCGTCGCCTGGGAGCCGAGCCTTTGTGTGCGTTTACATCACAGGTGGGATCTTGAACCTCGCTCTAGCGGTCGCCCTTTCACGAGAGGTACTCATCGAAGCCGTTGCCATTCGGTTTCAAAATCGGATGAAAGCCGCCAAAGCCCATGAGCGCGAACGACACATCCTCACCCGCTGGCGTGCCGCCGTCCGGTGGCGCCTCCAGTCCAAAGGTCTTCCGGTGTGGATCAACGACCACGCCGAACAGCGTGAAGGGCGTATCGGACTTCGGCAGACACATCATTGGTATTCCTCTCTGCGGCGATTCTGGAGGCGCTTATTGGATGAGGTGTGGAGGGAGTGGGAGGATCCCGCGTGGAAGTATGTCTATGGCCCAAACCAGACGAGGTTAAACCTGGAGGCTCTCTCGCATTCCCAGCTCGAAACAGCAGCTCTAGAAGCCGGTGCTCCCCTCTCGGAGCTGGTACCGCAAGGGCTAAAACTCAGGACTCGGGAACAAGAGAACGTGCACTCGTCGAGTTCCCAAATTTCATCTACCGACGTCAATTCCCATCCCCCCTCTCTTACCCACGTGCGCATTGCCGGAATGGTTTCCTTTCTTTCGACCTTTGCTATTGCAGTTACCCATGAAGCCTTTCAAGAAGATCCCATTACAGAGACCTCCAGCGAAACCACCCATGAAGTGGATTACAGTAAACCAACTGGAAATGGCGCTCCGCTAACAAAATTTATGACAACGGCCAGGATACTTCAAGACGACCATATGGCTCTGGCCAAGACACTCGAGATTGAAGAACGAAATGCATTCTATGGCCGATTGGGTGTCGCATGTATCTTGTTCGTGATTTTCTGGATGGTACTCCCTGCCTCTTGGTATATTGCCGTAAAATTCTAACAAGGTTTATGCTTCCAGGCTGGGTCAGCTATTTTTATGAAGACTGAAAACTGGACATTTGGAGCGGCCGCCTACTTTTGTGAGCAGTTTCTTCAATTTTAGTTTCGTTCATTTGAAGTAATTGATGTCCTCCCTCTGTGTAGGTTTTATAACCTTTTCAAGTGTGGGCTATGGTGACTTTGCACCCACAACTCCTGCAGGGCGCGCTATCTTCGTTTTTTGGGCTTTACTGGGAGTCGGAACCATGACAATCCTTATTTCCAGTGAGTTTTCAGTTCTGGATTTACGAATGCCCTCCCTGATTGTTAGTTTCGTAGTTCTCTCCGATGCATATTCAGATCGGTACAAGAGTTTCATTAACTCCGAAGTCCTCAAAGCGAACACGGAGAGGGGCGCCGAGAACAACCAACATCACTCTGGATTCTCAGCATCAGTCGGCAACGACTGCCCTGGCGTCTTCATGCCTGGAAGGAGCATCACCTCTCTATCGTCGAGAATGACACAAGTCGGAGGGAGCCTCAAAACCACGGGTTCAGCATCCAGCATCTCTGACATTGCAGTGGCACCAGCGCCCCATGTAAAGGAGCAGCTTCAGAAGCTTTCGTTTCAAATTATCCGACACGCGAATATCCTGCAATCAGTCATGGGTATAGAAGTTTTGAGTACGGCCAGTGCTGCTCCCGAGAAGCCTGGTGCAGCTTGGAGAGGTTCAGATCAGGTGCGATTCAATGCCTCTACAATCCGCGTCCATTCTAATCATGAGCTCTCCCGGAAAAACAGAACGCATTCAAGGTTCGAATAGAAAGTACGCTGTATCTTTTCCTTTATCGCCAGCATGCGGCGTCCCGCTAATCATTGACGTTAGACTCCTTAAAGGAGGTCACAAAAGCCTTGAACGATGTTCTTGCCGCATCGCAAATTTGACCATAATTCTCAGTGTTCTACGCACGATTTCTCATCGCGGGCAACACACATATATATACTGAATACTTAGTACAGCTGTGTGCTTACTCTATGGGGTATCCGCCTGGAAGTTTTTACCTCGAACGTGGACATCGGAATTCAAGCCTAAGTAATGAATTCAGCCACAGCCATGCTCATGCTCACGGTCCTGATAAGGTAAGATTATCCGAAATGAGGCAAACAGGATGCTTGCCTGGTTCCTTGAGAAGCTGTACTCTGGGTGTGGCTGTGGTCATCCACTCTGGGTTACGGAACGTGCTTCCTAAGTATAAATAAACGGGCAAACGAGGACTAGCACTGCAGTTCCCTTCCTTCCTATCCATCGATCGAGTACACTCCTCGCTTGGGAGTACCACCGGCAGGGATCGCAAGGTAGGACGACGTACGTAAAGATATCATTTAGGTTGGTTTGTACAAGGCAACTATAATGGCTTCGAAATCGGGCACCAAAGGGAAATCCATGTACACCAAATCCGACCACCAGAAGCAACAGCTCCCAGTATTCCAGGACGGACAGTTCCCACCAGGATTTGTCCCGTACGAATACGTCCCTTTCTCACAGCCATCATGGCAGGCGAATGCCGGTGTTCAGGGCTACTACCCGCAAGGACACCCTCCCCCGAACAAACTATATGGCGCACCACAAACCCGGAATGGATATTACTCTCAACCACTTGTCGTGGGCCCGCGAAAGCGCCCACCACTCGTGGCCCCAGTAATCCCTCGAACTCCATCGCCACGTTATAGTCCAGTGATGCCCGACTTGGAATATCGAGCTCCATGGCTCCCTGAGGCTATAACTTCGTACGTGCCCAAAAAAATATTTCAAGCTATTGACTCCTAAGATGGATATTTAGAGAAGTAAAGAAGCGAGTTATCCGTCCACCCAGTAAGGAGTATCTTGCAACCAAGCTGGTAGATAATCCACTCGGCCTTACGAACATGATTCCACGAGAGTGTGTTCCAGAATTTATCCTGTTTGATCTTTGTGATGAATCTTTCTCTTAACAGGGAGCTAGTGCCCAGGGAAGCAGATGTCCATACGCCTTGGATGTGGAATCCAACTGGCCTCAAGGAGGACGGACCCTCCATGCCGCCTACTCCTCCAACCAGCCGTTCCATCAAGGAGCCTGAAGCTTCCAATTCCAAACAAAAGTTCAGGCCAAGACTCATGGTCACCAATCATGTTGTTGAGCCTACGCCTGGCGATTATGACCCCATGCCACAGAAGACGGAATCCAGGCGGACAGGCTCTTCCTCGTCAGTGTCGCTTCTTTCCTCCTCACCAATTGTTCGCTACTCCACTTCGGGTGAATCCAACTTCAATGTTCCACCAGTTGTACCCCTTCGTTCAATATCAAACCCGAAAGGTGGATCTCCTCTCTCGCTTTCCATACCATCTCGATCCACTTCCCAAAATAGGGTGCCGTCCCAGGCGCAGGCCATCGTTCCACCCCATTCTGCCTCATCTGTGATCAACGCTACCACCACAGGCGCGACCCCAAAATCTCGCAAAAGTCAACCAGCGGATTTCCCTTCCACAAGCTATAACGTTGATCACCAGAATAAGCCGGCACCCGATGCAAACCAGAAAAACCAACTTCCATGGATTCTAGCCTCGGGTCAGCATCACGCGTCCAAGAAGCCCATGGACATCCAATTTTTGGCGCGCATGGCTGGCCTTCGACGACAAATCGATGGTACCAGTAGCAACAGCTCAACACCGCAGGCGAAGCACACAGCTTTGTTGGGCTCCCCAGTTTCCATCGCATCAACTGCTTTTTCCCAGTCGTTTTCTGTCACCTCTCCGCCTCCAGCAGTCGAGTTTCCTCCGACACCTGTTTTCACTGACCACATCCCTGAAGGGCTCAAGCCGTGGTCCGTTGCACGATCATTTGAAGCCTCTGCTCTGAGAAAGCCAAGTCCGTTGGAGAATTTCCACCCAGACGCCGCCACACAATTTCTCGACACCATCCACGAGGTAGCTCGCCATTCTACGACCTCGTCAAGTTCTAATTCGACACCACAACAACAACGTACCAAGCTTCCAGCTTCTTCCAGTTCCGTGCGTCGCGGATATTGGAACCGCCGTGGCGACCACTTGACCCCAGAAGGCTACCTTGTATTGCCTCCGCCGAGCATGCAGTACCCTGACGATCTGAAAACTTACCCCTTTGAGAATGAGGGGTACCGAGATCATAGTGGGGTGTTTACTGCGTATGTGAGGCGCCCAGAGCTTCCACAAAGCTTACCGAAGAATGGCAATCCCCCGGAACGCCCCTATGAATCGGTGTGTTTATTCCTTAAGAGAGTCTGACTTTAGCTCATCTTTTATGCAGTTTGTGCTCTTCGGGTAAATCGTTCAGTCCACATCAAACATCCACTACTTCCTTTTCGTTATATATGGTCATTTCTTGAATCTGGAAATAGTCCAGGGAGGCTTCGTGTTTCTTTTAACCGAAAAAGAAAACCTCAGCCTGCTTCATGAACTGGTCGTACTTTGTCTCGTTGCAATTAGGCGCCCCTGGTTTCCGTAAAGCTAGTCGAGAGGGAAGTCCTATGACATCGATTCCTTGTGCCCTCGTTGAAAAGTTTATGATTTTCCTCCTCATCTCACTTTTTAATCGTCGTCGACGTCTAAAATGAAGTAAATCTTCCTATCGGTGATAGCATCACGATGGATGGGACATTATTCTTCCTTTCATATCCACTGTGTGCTAGCGACTCTTCGATGAGCCTCTCCCACCACGTCGAGTAATTCTTTTTGGTGTCACCAAGTACCCCACATCTGTCCTAGCACCAGCACTCAATGGTCAAGTAAGTTCTGTCAATGACCGAGCCGTTGTCGATCCAACCGGGGATTGGCGATTCAACGGCCCGCGGAATTGGGATTGGAGAACCTGGGCTCATTCATTTAACTGGATATGGAGAGGCAATGCATATGGACAGGCGTGATAGAGGTGCTCGATTCCTATCAACAACTGCCCAGTCAGCAGGCTAGAAACTCGTCTGACCACGGACTTTTTCTCACATGAGCAGATAACGTTGCTTCCTGGACTTGGGGAAAGTCTAAGACTGCTCTTGTTGTACACATTATTTGAAATAAACGTAACGCGAGGAACCTTACAGCCGTACAAACAGTTAAACGACAGCCCAATAATGTAAGAAGAGATGATGTACAACAGTTGTACGATACTACCAAGTGATGCGCGGTGCGTCATAAAATATTCGTTTGTCCAAGGAGCTTCACAAGTATAACCTCGTGTACTGTAAACATCACATCAAAATCGGTATGCCGGAACTGGAAGAATGATCCTTACTGCGAAAAATTACGGATGATGTGGCCTTTGTATCCTTTGGAGTAAAAGAATAGTCGTTAGGAATGGGAGGATAAAAGACCGCTGGCCTACTTACGACAGCACAAGTTAGATAAGGATGCAGTCTTCTCCGCCTGGGAGAATGTTGTTGATGAAGAGACGTAAAGACGTCCAAGAGATCTTCAAAGTAGAGGAGGTGAGAGGGTACATTAAAATGAAGACAACAGTTACTTACACCGAGCGACCGGTTTTGTCTCGTTCGGTTTGTCCTTGTACGAAGTAACAAACGATGAAAATTGTACGCCAGACTTAAGTTTAGCGTCCAGAATATCCAATTTATTCAAGAACAACACGAATTCGACATCGGCCAGAATTTTATTGCTGCAAATCAGCTGCCATAACCGCAGGGAATCTGTCTGGAATACAGTTAGTGGAGCTTCTCACAGGATAGGGAAGGTAGCGTACGAGACGATTGACACTCTCATCTTCGGCAAGTACTTGATTGAAACCTGACATGGGCGCTAGGAAGATGATGATGTTGACTAGGAAGCGGTCGTAAATTCTGTATGTTACGCTTTCAAAGAGCGAGGCGGCGTACCATCATCGAAAAACTGGGCCCAAGCAGCTATACAGTTGTTAAAAATGAGAAGCTTGAATTCAATCACGATGCGCACCTCGCTGACCCCGACTTCCACCCACGTCATAGATTGTCCATTGTTTCGCCTTCTGGGAACCACTTTCTGCAATAATTGTATGTTCCTCGGGTCCAATTGTGGTTACACGGGCTTTCAACACGTCGTCTAATGGGATACCCGAAGCGCTAAAGTAAACCGACTACACGCTACAAAGGGGGGAGCCTACTCACCTGGGCTTGGGCGATAATCTTCTTGTGTGACTCGCGCTGCTTGATCCAAAAAACTAGGTTGGGCACAAGATCATCCACGAGCGATGTTCAACTGGAAGGAATAAACGTACAATCCCGGCTGCTCTTGTAGAGCGATCTCTGAATCTTTCAGCGACTGCTGTACGAAGTCATCCTTCCACAGCGTTGCAATATCATCTCCCAGTGCTGCCAATATCCTCCGAATCTGTGCATCCTCGTGATCGACGCTGCGGGTGCTGGATCCCGATGATTCCACAGATTTACGCACGAGCGAGAGTGCTTGTTTCCATCCTGAACCGGAGCGAATGGACAGTTCGATCGAATTGGTTGGGTTGTAGTGTGACTGAAATTGAGATCCATCCGTTGATTTAGTGGCTGAGCGTCCAGATATGATGGTAATGAGGTTCTCTTCGACTTGACGGAGGGGCGCGAGGCGAGCACATAGTTTGCGAAGTTCTGGGCTGACAGTAGCCCCCGCTGTCGATCCTTTCCTTTGGTGATTCGAACCTATGGAATCTCGCTGACTCTGGCTGCGGGATAAGAGGTTGATTATAAAATTGACGGATCGGACGAGGTTAAGGTGAATGATTGGTCGCCAGACCTCAGCCTGAGGAAGTCGTTATAGTGAGTAAATTTAGTTAGTAGGCGTTGCAGCGCACCTCGAGCGCGAAAGCCTTGGGCGCAAAAAGGAGCTGAAAATTCTTCAGAACCGTAGATTTCCCAGATTCCGCCTGTCCTATATACAGTGATAGAGATGGTCAAGCAGACGCGTAAGTTCGACACCCAGAGTAACGATAGCGAGGAACTCACGAACCTAGGAGTAATATCTTCGCCGCCGCTACAGCCTTGCTTTTTTGTTGGCGCTCCTGGTCAATTTGGCGATCAATTTCATCACTTATCCTCTTTGCCTCTTCTTCGTCGTTCAACCGCTGCCTCGTTTCCACGCTTGTTTCGCTGTCCCGTGCCGATACAGGCGGCCATTGTGTTCGAGAGCCTTTTTTTGCGACAGGCATGGTGGAGACAACCCCTGGGGTGCGGTCGGGGACTGGGAAGGCCCAGCTGGCTGTGGGGTGGGCAATATGTCACGACTTCTGCCGAAAGGTCAGGTTTATCAGGCTGAACCCAATTTAATCTCTCGTTCTCCAGATCAACGCCACCAACCAACTTCTCTGCCCTGACAAGATTTGTGTTGATGTCAAGATCATGCTCGAGATCCTGGTGGTCAGTTTAGCGCACACAGAGCCAGCACGGGGCCTCTGTCATCTCCATAGAAACGCATGTGAGTCATTGGAACTCAAGGTATTCCTCTGCCGGTGGCCGCCTCTAAGTTCTACTTCGCATTTATTGCGAGAGTCGGTGAAAATTTCCATCAAATAGATTATTTTTGAACACCTACCACGCCTCCTGATTCATCTCCGGTTCGACGGAGAGCCTCACGGAGCATTATGGAGCCTAATCAGGAGGGTAATTTGAAAACCGGAGTTGTGCCTACAAGTTATGTACAACTTCCGGCCATCAACTTGATTTCCGATCATATGATCACAAAAAGCATTGACGCAAGAGATTTGCGCAGTCCACAGCGCGCGCCGCACGCTGGTACGCAATCCCGCCTCTGATAAGCATGGCCTGTAATAATCACTTGAACGAATTACCCCCCCACTGGCAGCTAAAGTACAGATAGATGGGTGTCCAACGGTCCCTCCCATTGGTTGCTCAAGGCGACTCAAGCCTTTGGTGTCGGCGGCGATCATGCGTTCATGTGTTCGAGCCATCAACAGAGATCGACGGCACCCCTTTCTCACCACCGCCCTGGGTCGCGTCCTGGGGATTTCGGACAAGTCTGCCTCCTCCTTTTTGCACATCTCCAAATTCAAATTATCACGATTTAAGCAGTAGGTCCCTTATCTATTTATTCCGCCAAACAAGCGCTGGCGCCTCTGCGCCCGTCACACGAATGCTCGCCCGTCCTGGTCACTGCAACCCTGACAAAGTTTGCAGCCGGTCTACAAAAGCAAATCCGGCCCCCGGCAACTGGTGGCTGTATTTGACAGGTCCCAGGGCGCTCGTCCCAGGGAATTCCCGGCGACTCCCAGACTGTGCCAGGACTCAGAGGCTTTTCGATGGTGGCGTCATATCGACTCTTCATCTCGGGCACCGAGTTCGGGACATGTTTTCCTCTCCCAACGTCTATTTTATGAGGACGCTTGAAGAATGACTAGGTAAAGCACTCTCCTGGTCGCAGCTGGGACCTCTCTTCAAGAATCTATCAAAAGCACAAACTTGGGGATTATCTTCCCCCAGGTTCATATTGGGTTTCATGAGAGATCATACTATGCTCTATTGCTTGCTCTTGGATCGTCGACTCACCTCTTAGAGGTTCCCAGCTCGCCTTCTCCTCTTCTATTCCTGGGCGTTTCCATTACCCACTTTCGGACTGGTTTAAATAAAAAGATTCCTTCCGGCCAAAGAAGCGGCGTGGGGAATTGTAAACATATTCTAGCCGTCGCACTTGAAAGGTCTGCTCTCCTTTCCGTTATCTACCTACTGTTTCCCAGATGCTCCTCTGCAAAATCCCACTGGCGTACCCACTCCGTCTTGCGAGTTTCTCGGAATCAAGCCCTCGCAACCACGCAACCATCCACGTCTTCTGGGAAATTCCCTATTTTCGTGCTCGCTCCTCCGTGGACCGTGAGTCCCTTACCCTGTTTCCAAGTTCTGATCTAGGCGAGGGATCCAAAGCGGAGGTCTTCGGTAAGCGCCATTCTTATGGTCTTCGACTTTGATTATTGCTCGCCCTTTTCTGTCTTTCTCGAATTTTGAAATTCTCATCTATGCAAACATGGTGGAACCCAGCTGTGTTTTGCGTATTCCGTGTACACTATTTCTTCATTCAACCTGGGAGCAGGGCTATGAACGTCATCTCCACGTTTGATCTCCTTTCTCCGAATTCCGTTATCTTCCCCCAGTGCAACCCGTCTACTCGTTCTGGTTGATCATTGTAACACGGTCCCGAGACGGCTGCCGTCCTGCTCTTGACACGACGAAAGTGGAATATTTAAAGATCGTATCGAAAATAGCCAGCTTGGAACTCTCAAGGGGTACAACATCGCGCGACCACCCTATCTACCTGTAGCCTTGACTCCGAAAATGTTGGAGATTATTCGGTGCGATATCTTGCCGTCTGAAGTTCGGTCGTAAGTTCACTCATCAATCCTTGAATAAGGATATAAGTTAACACCATTTGATACAGCGATGGCGAAAATATATCAGTGGCGAAAAATCGCCGAAATACCATAGGATTGCAGGACTGCATATGAAATTGCCCGCCCACCTACGACCTCAGGCCGTCGAAATCAAAGACCGTTGCCCAACTCATATCTATGAACTTTGATTCAGCTCTCGCAAAATACATCATGCGTCTGTCTACCTGTACTTGGGACTAACTAAACCTGTTCTTACTTCCGCAAATTAGATCCCTCAGATACGTGATATCGTCAGTGGTGACCAAGGAAATGCACTATATCATTACTCCACAATGGCAACAACATGAATACGATCTCCGTGATGATCATGCTCCGATTCAGCTCCCACAAGGCATATCATGCGTCTGTCTATCTGCCTGGCGACTAATTAAACCTACTCCTCCTTCCGCACATTGGACCCCTCAGAAACGTGATATCGTCAGCGGCGACCCAAGGGAATACTATTATATCATTACTTGACAATGACCACAACATCTCCGAGATGATCATGCTCCGGCAAAGAGCACGCGATGGCCACCCCTCTTGGACACCGCTTACGCTGTCCCCACGATTCGTCGCCCTTCATGACATTCGGAGCCGATACTTTTAGTATTTATGTAAGTACAGGCATCTCGCTTACATTGTCCCCACGATTCGTCGCTCTCCATCACATTCGGAGCCGATACTTTTAATATTTAACTACATACATTTGCTTTCCAGGTCCAGGAACGTCGCGGGTACTGAGATCGTTGATGCTTGATGCTGCGGCTTGATGCCAGTGGCCGTTCAGGATATACTTCGCATCAACTTCGCAAGGTCGGAAAACAAGGTCGGTACAAGCAACGAAAGCTACACATTTTTATCCAAACTATTTATCACCGTCGCACGTTATCCTCGATGAATCGTTTGCCAAGGTTGCAAGTAAATACCTTAAAGGATTCAACGCTCAAGCGCTCAAGCACCGTGCGTGATGTAATTTGGGGTCTCTCTCCGGATCAGTTTTAGGCAAAATATAAAAACCCAAAGCCCAGACATCACCATGAATCCACGTTCGTTTATACAGGAAGAGATATATGCCGAAAAAAAATAAATCATCGGGACTCCCAACCACGAATGTACTTACTTATGATACGTATTCCTTGGCCCCGAGCACTTTGTAGGCCCCTCTTCTGCGCCTCAATCCGCTCAAGAGGCGACTCATGATCACTTTTCCTTTGTTAACAAGCAGTCCGGCTATGATCAACATGATCCCTCAGATCTCAGACACTGGTGTTCCCATTGAATCCGAGTCCAAGTGCAAGGCTAAGTACCAATCTGCACCCTTTTTGGGCTTTGCAGTGCGTTGGTTAAATCTGCCATTAAGAAAAAGGAAACAAAATATTATCACAACGAATGTTCGCATTGCAAAGAGGACGATATGGATTAGTCTCTCCTAGACAGACTGCGATATAATGTGAAGTGTCCTGCGGTTCACGATTATATGAAGATATGGATGCAGTACCTTCCAAAAAAATCACGGGAGAAAAGACATATGTACACAAGGACTAGGGAGGAAAAGGCAAGTAAGGATTCATGCGAGCCGTCCATCTCTCTCTCCATCTGCGCGAGCATATGCAAGCAAGTACGCGAGTTGAAGTAAAGCAAGCAAGTACGCAAGTTGAAATAAGCAAGTAAAACAAACAAGTAAATCGTGAATAAAGTACTTTATGATGATTTGACGCCAGAAAAAACGACTAGAGCAACAACAACAACAACGAATATTCCAAAAGGGACGCCACAGTAAAGAAAAAAAAGTGAACAAAAAAGCCCGTCGGGGGGGGGTGGTTGGGGGGATGTGTTGAGGAGAGACTCCTATATATGTTTATACCAACAAACTCGTCAAGGAAGAAGAAAAGGAAACGGAAACCTGGCAGTGGGATCCCGGAGCGACGAATGGAATGTAATGTGATTCGACGGGATGTGACTCGACGGGATGTGATTCGATGGGACGTTGATTCGATGGGATGTGATTCGACGGGACGTTGATTCCATGAGATGAGGATGAGGACGGGGATGGGCATGGGATGTGGATGCGATGAGGATGATCAAATAAATAATTCGAACCAAGGGGAACAAGTAAAAACCAATCAACGCAGAAAACAACTCGGATCCAGAAGCGCACGAGCGAGGGGAATATATATCAAAAAAAAAAAGAGTAAGAAACATCATAATGCACAACGTTAACGAAAATAAAACGAATAAACCGAAAAGAGAAGGAAGTTATTGCAGGTGAGGGGACGATATAATGATGATAAGTATCAAGAACAACGGTGACGAAAAAAAGGAACAAAAAAAGGGTGGGATGGCGGTTGAAGGGAGCAGCAAAACGTAGGAATCACAGAGTAAGTAGGAATAGTGAGCAGTTGATAGTAAATATAAAAGAGTCCAATGCGCGAGGAAAGAAAAAAAAAGACAAGAAAAGAAAACGAAAAGAAAACGAAAAGAAAAAAAAGAAAAACAGCAGAACGCGCGATGTATGTATATACGTATGCATTGTAATTGTATTGTACTCGTATTGTATTGTATGTATGTATGTAGCAAGGGTCGATCGAATCGATTGGACATGGCAGGAAAAAGCCCAAAAACAAAGAGTAGAGTTAAGTGCCCCCCATGACTTCCCTTCTCAAGAGAGGCGATGGCGGTGGCGTTGGCGTTGATTTTTTTAGTACAGCAGGGGGTGTGGTTGGTGGGTTTGGACGAAAGGACTGCGGGGCAGGCGAACAAAAAAAAAGAGACAGGGAGGAAGGAGAAGGGGACGCGTGGATGGAGGGATTTAAAAGAAAGCCAAGGTATGTGCAAGTTCATCGTCGTTGCCTTTCTCGTTCGTTCGTTCGTTCGTTCATTCGTTCGGGCGCTCCAACCCACCAGCGCAACGCGAATGAAGCCCAAGAAAACAGGCGCACAACCATAATCATCGTCATCATCATCATGTACGCCGTTCAGGAGACCACGTCTTCCCCACCTCATGTCCCATCACAAACACCACATCCTCCTCTTCATCCTCATCGTCTTCATCGTCGTCTTCGTCGTCATCATGACCCTCCTTCGCTGCAGCAGAAGAAGAAGGCGGATCAGAATGCCCATTGGCCAACTGTCGTCCATCGTCGCCGTTGTTGTCGCCAACAGTAGTAGTGGTAGTAGTAGTAGCACCGCCATTTTTGTCGACCTCGTCCCCACCATCATCATCATACCGCGTCCCCTGCCAAAGCGCAGAGCCAGCTATCTCATGCGGTGCGAGCGGATGCTGATACTGTTGCTGTTGCTGCTGTTCCTGATACCGTTGCTGCTGATGTTGCTCCTGATACTGTTGTTGTTGTTGCTGTTGCTGCTGCTCCAACCCAGGAACATACCCAAACCCACCACCACCACCTCCCACCGCACCCACCCCCACCTCCTCCCGCTGCTCCTCCACAACAACAACACTAACCACCGCATCCGGCAACACATACCGCTCCCACCCGCCCATCCTCACCATATCCCCACACACCTGCACGAGACTCGACAGCATCAACACCTCGCGCACGAGATGCGGTTGGGCGTCGCCTGTCAGTTGCCGTACGCGGTTGAAGGAGGCGATGAGCGGGATAGGTATCCATCCGCGGGAGTCCATCTGTTTTATGCGACGTTTTGTTTCCGGAGGGGAATGGGAATGAGGAAAAGGAAAGGGAAAGGGAAAGGAATAGTTCAAGTCAGCAATCGAATACCAAAAAACAATCGCTTCTCGGAAGGAAGCAAAGTAAAATAAAAACACAACAACAGACACCCACCTGCTTCCTCAAATAAAAATCCTGCGCCAAATTCTGCGGACTCAAATAATACTCCAACTGGCCGAGCAGATAATACCGCATCGAATCAAGCGGGAACGAGAGCGTCGACAGCGGCGCAGGCATAGGCGGGGAAACATGGGGCATACCACCCATCCCCATCGCATGCGGGGGTGCTTGTGGTGGTACTTGCGCGTGTGGAGGAGGAATGGGAATAGACATCCCAGGTTGCATCGCACCACGCTGATGCTGCTGATGTGGGCTAAGCACACCATATGCCTGATCGTAAACCCCAGCAGAACCAGGTCCAGCAGGCGGAGGAGGAGGAGGAAGGGGAGGAGGGAAGTACCCCGCGAGATGTTGTGGTGGTTGCTGTTGTTGGTGCTGTTGGCGAGGCGGCGGGTTATAATACCCACCAGCTTGCGCTTGTACCGTTCCTTGCGCGCCGGCTTGCGGTGGAGGTGGAGCAATACCCTCTCCCAAAGGCATCAGCGCCTGGAAATGCGCCGGTGGTGGCGGAGTCACCGCGAACGGCGGCGGCGGTGGCGGTAGTGGAGGCATCGGCGCCCCTCGTGGTCCTCTAAATCCCCCTCTCCCACCATATCCTCCTCGCGGGGGATACCCCATCCCCCGTCCCCCTCCTCGTCGGCCACCATACGGACCACCGCGATCAGACGGCCCGTATCCTCCTCGCCCACGAACATCACCACCTCCAAACCCTCTTCGACCGCCTCGCCCACCAGGACCAGGACCGCCCATATGCATCGGCTGCTGGTGTTCGCGGAACGGAAGATGCGAGGAACCACTCTCTTCCTTCACATTCAAATTCACATTCACATTTGCGCCTCCTTCGAGCACCGCATCGCCATATCCCTGTCCCTGCCCAAACCCATGCACCTGTTGTCCATACGCCTGTCCATACCCCTGTTGCTGTTGCTGCTGATACTCCCGATAATACCACTCCCTTTCTCTCTCCCTCTCCCTAGCCCTATCCATCTCCCACACCCTCTCCCTCGCCATCCTCTCCTCCTTCGCCAGGGCAATAGCGTACCCCGACCCACTGGCTGCTCCGAATCCGAATCCGTAGTCTTTCACTTCGAGGTCTGGGTCGGATTGTACTTGAGCTGGGACTTGGGCTTGCGATTGGGTAGGGGTCTGTGGGACGGGTTGCGGTGGGATAGCGGCAGTTGGGAGAGTCGTCGTCGGTGGAATAGTCGCCGGCGGAAGCGTAATCGCCGATGGGACATCTACCGCCGACTCCACAGGCTCCGTAGGCAACAGAGGCGCAGTAGGCGCCGGCAACAACAACGCCAACGCCGAACTCGACGACTCGGACTCTATCACAGTCGATGCCGGCACCACCATCACTGGCACCCCCTCATCCTCAACCACTCGAGCTGCACCCTCCGTCGGAGGAGGCGTCCGACAAGGAGAACTCGCGGTGCCAAACGTCCACTTGATCACTTCCTGAGCCGGTGGTGGTGGTGGTGGTTGTGGCGGTTGTGTTCGTGTTTCTCCTTCTCCTTCTTCTGCCTTCCCATTCCCATTCCCATTCCCATTCCCATCCTTATTCCCATTACCCTCTCCTCCATCGCCATCAGCATCTCCAGACACTCTTCCTTTCCCTTTCTCACTATCCACCCCAACTCCAACACCAGACCTAGCAGAAACCGTCCTCGACCTCCCACCAACACCAACAGCAACAACCCCTTCCCTCGTCTGCGACCTCACTCTCACAGAAGACGAGGAGGAGGAGGAGGAAGCCGACCGCCCACCCTCGACGCCAACGGAAAACAACGTCTTAGAATCCGAGGACGACGTCAACGATGCTGATGCCGTGAGATCGACGCCAGGACTGGGCCCTCGTCGACTCTGTCCCTGACTCTGGCTCTGGCTCTGAGTACCAGGGCTCTTTACTCGAGATGACGAAGACGAGGACACGGATGCAGGTGCAGATGAAGAGGAAGGCAATGGAAGTGGAAGTGCAGGCGCCGACAACGACGACGACGAAGCCAACGCCGATATAGACGACGAAGTCGAGGAAGACGAAAGTGGGATACTCCCGAACATCATCGAGTTTTTATTATTCGTGGTGGTAGTGGTGGTAATTTGAGGTTCCGCCGTCGCCGTGGTGCTGGTGTCGGCGCTGGCGTTGGCGACCGCGGTTGTGTTCGCGTTCGCAGTCGCATTAATATTCGCGTCCACATCTGGGAGCGGCAAATCCAGCTCAGACTCTCTCTCCTTCCCTTGCCCATCCTGTTGCTGCCTCTCCAACGGCTGCTGCACCCCACCACCACCACCACCGAACACCATCTCTTTCTCCGGATGGTGCTGTTGCCCATGTTGCCCAATAACAACCCCATTATACCCCACAAACCCCTGCTGCAACTGCAACTGCTGCTGCTGCTGCTGCTGCGGGAGCGGCGACGGAGGTATCCCATACTCATACATCCCAAGCTGCTGCTGCTGCTGATGGTGATAAGCAGTCGGTGGTAGTGAACCCATATACGGAGGATGCTGATGCGACGATTGAAAATGCGGAAGCGGAGGAGCAGGATGTGAATGAGGAGAACGCGAATGTGGTGGCGGTGGTGGCAATGCAGGATAATGTGGTTGATGAGCAGCGTATGAAGAAGACGGTGGAGGAGGAGTAGTTTGAGTATGAGTATGCACAGGATTCGGATTCGGATGAGGCGGAGGTAACGGGGCAAGATACGTAGATGGCTGTCCAGGCGGAGGAGGATGAGGAGGGTACAACACAGGCGGCGCTAAAATCCCTTGAGGGTAAAACGGAGGAGCAGCCGCATGGAACGCATGCCTCGTCGTCGTCGTCGTCGCTGTCGTCGATGGATCCGGATGCGATCGTGGTGGTGGTGGTGGTGGCGCATTGCCGTTGACGTTGGCATTCACACCAACATTCACAACCCCACCACCTTCACCAGCACCATTTCGACCCCCATCATCTCCCCCATTCCTACCACCATTACTCTCACCACCCAACCTCCTCCCCCTAACCCCACCTCTCGGGCTATTATGTAAACTCTCCGAGCGGCTCTGCACACGCGAATGTGTCGCCGAACTCGATTTAGGTGTATGATGCGCAGAAGGGTTCTTTGAGTTGTTGTTGCTGTTATTGTGGCTGTGGTTGTTACCGTGGTGGTTGTTGTTGTGGTTGTACTTTTGCGGACTGGAGGAAGAACTCGATGACGCGGCTTTGTTACGCGCATGTCTGGCCCCTCGAGAGGAGGAGGGGGATTTAGCAAAGGCAAGATCTGCAGCTGCCTGTAGCTCCTCGGGAGGTATAGGTACCCATTTGGTTTTTTCGGCTGTGGAATAGACGAGGTAATCGTGGTTAGCGATCTCGACTTCCCAAAAAAAAAGAAAAAAAAAAGAAAGGAAAAACAAAGAAGAAAAAAAGGGCCGCAAAAACGCACCTTTCCTAGGCGGCGTCACTGGATGCGACGAAGCCCCATTGACCGAAGCCGCTGTGGATGCTGGTCCATTACGTCCATTGGTAAGGATCCCATCCATCACGCGATCATCAGCACCGGCATGACCATTGGTCAACGGGGATTTACTGCCCACCGTCGGCCAAACCTCGTCTGGATCCTGGATTACTCGGGACGTCGTTGATGCTGCTGTAGCCGCTGTTGATGTTGACGTTGTTGTGGTTGCCGTTGTGGGTGAAGGCCGGACAGGGACGTGCACGACGAAAGGGTCGCGATTTTCTTTGATGATGGTGGGATTTTTCGCCGGGGTCGTAGCCGTCGTCGTGGTCGGATTCGGGGCGGATCTAGAAGTAGACGTCGATGTAGCACGAGCAGCGGCAGCGGCCATCTTCTCTATTCTAAGATTCCAAACATTGACTGTCGGTTTCGCATGTTCAGCAACGATGTTGAGCGCTTTGACCGCAAGCATCTGTTGTTGCTGCTGCTGCTGCTGCTCCTTCTGCTGCCCCTGCCCCTTCCCCTTCCCATCTCTATCTCCACCATCAAACGGGGGCGGCAAAGGCAACGGCGAAGGCGATGACGAACGAGTAGTGGCAACTGTCACCGCCGATGAATTCGGAGTGTCCTCAGCGCTCGTCGACACCAAAGACACAGCAGTCGACGAAACGGCAGTGCTGCTAGACGTAGACACCGCGGAACTCGTGCTCTTCTCGTTATTGCTGGTGATACTCTCCACCACCACCACTACCGGCGGCGGGGGTGGCTCTGCAGATGGGCGCTGCTGGTGTAAGAGATGATGATGTTTCGGCGGAGGCGGCGCTGAGATGGGAGATCGGATGTTCTGTGCCCTCCGTGCGCGTTCGGCGTAGGACAGTGGCTTTGGGGTCGCCATGGTATACTTCGCGAACCCGAAAGGCAAGGTATGTAAAGTGGGTTTTGGAGGAGAGAACGAAAAAGAAATTCCCAAATTCGCGTTCATCATCATTTCCCCTTGTTTCCCACGCCAATTTCTTTCAGACACGCTATCTCTAATTCAATCCCCAACCCTGGATCCTCTTACAAAAACAAAGGCCCACGCATCCAGCCGGTGCAATGGCCACCCACTAGGAATTTTTTTCTTCTTTTTGTGTTCTCGTTCTTGTTTTTTGTTGTTGGCCCACAAGAGTCCTTGTGCTCTTGTTTTCCAAAGTTCTGATCTACGAATCAAATCACAAGGAGCATGGTATCCTTGTCACTGGATGCAATGCAACGCACCGTAAGTGACTCCCAGTCAAGGTGACTCATCGAACTCGGATCCACAATCAGGGATCGCAGTGGGGTTTACTCAAAAACTAAATTACACGTCGTGAAGAACAGATCAAGGCGGAATGGAATGGCTATGTATATTGCCTATCGCCGTCCATGGTTCATGTTGCACGCACATGTGCTTCGAGCCTTTCGCCGCTACTTCCTCGACTTCAATAGCAAGCTGCATCCGTGAACAACTCGCGCCTAATTCTACCCTCCCGAAATCGCTCACCAGACATCCGAGTCCTACCTCGCCTAACACATCTCAACATGCCCGCTTCCACTTTCTCCGTCGCTGAAGCCGAGTCTCGAGGAACCCTTCCGAGGCTTATGCAAAAGTCATCCAGTAATAAGCATCTCACACGCATATGCGCTCCTCAGGATCCTTGTACTTACCTTATCTATGTACACAGATTGAAACCTTTGGACATTGGAATCGTGAAGTGCCGCAGAAACTGTGTTACAACTTCACTGATCAACCCGTCGTTGGCAAAGCTCACCGAAGCGAACTGTTCCTCTTCAAACAACGCAACGTGACACTCGCATCTTTCTCGCATCTTAGCTTATCCTGAGCACTCGCGCTCATACCATTCTTCCATCTGTAGGTTCGCGTAAGTCATTTCTGACAGGGAATGTGGGGCGATGAGAACGTAAACAAGGGCCTTCTCTTGCCAGGGTGGTTCTCAAGTTGACAGCGTTGCAAGTTGACAGCATCAGCAATGCAAGGCCAGACAGGAAATATCCGCCGCACGGTACTGCAGAGGTTGAAATCCCGTTCTGGTGGCTGCCTTTGGCAGACTAAATGCAAGTCTATTCTCGAGCTTTCATTCCTAAGCGAACACTTATAAACACAGTTACAACTTCTACACAGAAAATTCCAAACTCTCTACTCTGGCAAGGCATTGCCATTACCCACCTCCGCCTCCGCCCTAACCTCATCCACCTTGAACTTCTCCAACACCTCCTCCAGCTCATCCACATGGTGCTCCCCTAAAAGTTTCCGAACGACCGTCTTCTCCGAAACGCCCGATTCCGCTTCTTCCGCAGTAACACTAATATCACCCTCCTCATCAACCTCGACCATGACACGGATAACCAACCCCCCCTTCGCTTTCTTCGGAAGGCCGCGTAGCACAACCTGTCCCACACACAGATTCTCCTCTCCTCTACGTGACTCCCCAATGACCACCGAAACCCTCGCTTCCGTCTGGTCGTCTTTCGACGTCGTGAACGTCGCCGAGCAGCGCGGTTGAGGGAACACAGCATGCTTCGGGATGAAGTCATGCACGAACCCGTCCGCATTGACGATCCCGATGCGCGCTAGGGCAACGTTGTGCGATCCGGGGTAGTCCAGGGCGCTTTGGTACGACGCGAGAGCCGATTTGGCCGCTTGGAGCGCTACAGACCCAAACCCAATCTTGACCAATTCAACGGGGGATTCTCGGTACGTCTGATGTCCGTTCCAGCTGGACGAAGTCACTTCGGTGGTAGCGACGCTCGCGTCAATGACGATTATACGTTCGACTTTGGTTCCGTCAAGAGTAGCTTGCGCCAAATCAATAAATTCGGCGATGATGGCGTCTGTGTCCGGAGATGGAGAGTCGAAGGTGATTTCTTTGAGAGTGGTGGACTCGCGGATGCCCTCTTCTACGGATGTAGAGACGAGACGGCCGATGGCGAGGGTCGGTGAGAGGTGGAAAATGATCTCATTACGGGGTGCGTGGTCTTTGGTCGTGAGTGATATGTGCGCTAGTTGGATGGTTTCGGAGAAAGAGGGGAAGACGAGGTTGGCTTGTTTGAACGCTTGCAGGATGGGTTTGCGCGTTTCCCTGTCAAGATAGGAAGGGAGGGCCAGTTTGATGAAGGCTGGCTCGGAGGTGAAGAGTGATTTAGCGGTGGAGGAGAGGTCATCGCCTAGCGTTGAGCTGGACGACTGTACGAAACTTGCATCCGAGGTGGACAGCACGGTCGTGAAGATGGGTGAATTGGCCGTTAAGCCGGAGAACGCGATTCCAGCGATGAGAGGCATTGTTTCTCTTGGGTGGTGGTTGGGTGGGGGGGGCAAAGTGAGCACTATCTTAGTATCTATCGACTTACCAGGGAAACCAGATAATCAGAGCACAGCACAGCAATATGAAACCAGAGAAGTCGGACCGAGACCGAGCGCCCAATTTCAGTTTAGATCATTCGAGATCATTCGAAATTCGTTGAAGAAAAATCCTTTGCAGAATAAATAACCAATACATAGGGGTCCATATCATGCATTGCGGTCAAGCACGGTCACTTGGCGCCACTTGGGCGCCACGGCAAGGTCCTGCGCCGCGGCGTGCCACGCGGTTCCTCGTTTTTCTGCATGAATACCATCATGATCAGCGGTTCGCGCGCCTTGGCCAACCGACTGTTGGCTACTATAAAAGCACGGTGGTTGGGAACAGACTCCCCCAAACGCAAACGGTCGCTGGTCGCCGCTAAGTTCTACTACACATACTACTTCAGGTTCTGGTAACCATCCAACTAACAAAAAACAAAAATGTTCATCAAAGCCGCCTCGCTCGTTCTCCTTCTTGAAGCCATCGTCCTTCAGGGTACGTTTCCATCCATCCGTCCATGTCGTCCATCTTCTTCAGTCCTCATCCTGCTATCTAGTTAATGCCGTCCCTCTTCGTGTCCTCGGTCCTACCGAAGGTTCGCCCAACGCAAAAGACCGCGTCAAGACTGCCACCGCCGACGGTATGCATGCGTTCACGGTATCCCAATGCTCGAAAAATAACCCATCATTTATCGAACAGCACATGACCTCGTCTTAAAGATGGAGGGAGTCCACGCAGCCGCACACTACGGCGATCGAGGAGCGATGGCAAAAGTCCAGGGAGCCTTCGGCGTCACACCAGATATGAACGGCATCGGACACGGCATCCAGGCTCTCAAACACGGCAAATTCAAAATGGACGAAGCACAGCACCCCACCATGCTAGGCGCAGGTGCCTACAATCCGCACACAGACCGCGTATCGCTGGGAAGTGGGTTCCATTATGGCACTTCCTCCAAGGAGCGCGCGGGCCATATCCTGCACGAGTCGTCGCACGCGGTGCTCGGCACCAAGGACGTCATCAATGGTTATGGAGAGCCTACGGATCAGCAAAGGGCCACTTATCGGGGTGACCGAACAGGCTGTACGTTCCTTTCCCATCGATTTTCTTCCGCGCCGTGTACTGAGCCGACCGCGACCGCTTTTTTCTTTCTGCCCCCCCAGACCGGGATAGTGACTTGCCTGAAATGAAGCACAATCCGGCGTTCAGTCAGAATTTGCACCATAACGCCGATTCGTGGCGCGTCTTTGGCGATCTCTGCCGACGGGAGCTCGAGCGACGGGCATATGAAGAGACGGACTTGGTCAAGGTAAGCTTTCCTTTCCTTTCCTTTCCTTTCCTTTCCTTTCCTTTCCTTTCCTGTCCTTTCCTTTCCTTTCCTTCCCTTGTTATCCTCCCTTTGGTTCGTTTTGCTCAACGATTTTATTTCTTCTTTTTCTTAGAGGGACGAAATCCTCGAGTCTCGAGCTACAGCATGCGCCATGCGTCCCCCCGCCAAAGGTAAAGGTGCCAAGGGTGCTAAGGGAGCCGCCAAAGGTACTGCCGCCAAAGGTACAGCTGCCAAAGGTACAGCCGCCAAAGGTACAGCTGCCAAAGGTACAGCCGCCAAAGGTACCGCCGCCAAAGGTACCGCCGCCAAAGGTACAGCGGCCAAGGGTACTAAGGGAGCCGCCAAAGCTACCAAAGGTGTCGCCAAAGGTGTCAAAGCAGCCCCCAAAGGTACCAAAGGACCCGCCGCCCTGGGTGTCAAGGCCAAAGGAAGCTCCAACAAGGCCTTGCCAGCATCCCGCGGCACGACCAAAGCCCCCGCTCGTGGATCCAGCAAGAAGCTCCCTACCGCTGCTGCGAAACGACCGGCTGTTCTTGGCGGCGGTGCGAAGAAGCCTGCTCCGGTTCGTGGCGGTGCGAAGAAACCTGTTCCAGCGCGTGGTGCGTCCAAACCCGCTGCTCGTCCAGGAGCCAAACCCGCTGCTCGTCCAGGATCCAAACCCGCTGCCCGCCCCGCTGTCAAACCCGCTGTCAAACCCGCTGCTCGTCCAGGAGCCAAACCCGCTGGCCGCCCCGCTGCCAAACCTGCTGCCAAACCCGTTGTCAAACCTGCGGCCAAGCCCGTTGCCAAACCCGCTGCCAAACCTGCTGCTCGTTCTGCTCCCAAGAAGAAGCTGTAGAACATAGGCGCTTTTGTTAGAAAGGACGAGTTTAACGGTAGAAAATAAACGCATTTATTGTAAGGAAAGACGAATTTGCGAGTACATGGGTAAACGGGGTTGAACGGATCCTCTGAGCGAATTGAGGTCAATACGACCATGATCGTGAGGGTAAGGTAGCGATTACCGACCCGGCTTCATGAAAATCATTGGCCCTGAAGCCAGTGTACAATTTTTTTTCGATAATAAGTACTGCGCTTCGAGACCTTGAACTTGAAGGTCTCGAAGCGCAGTACATATTATCGAAAGAAAATTGAGTTATTTAAATATTCCGAAGTGGCAGATTTATTAACCTTCTATCTCTTTTGCAGCAATATGGCCGGACAGAAGTATTTTACTCTTACTAATGCAGTGTGCTCGACTTTTGCCTGCGAACCTAGGAATGAGATATGTCGGGTACTATATTACTACCGAGAAAACGGAGAAAACAAATGTGGAGTCTGCCGAATCACTATCTTCATCACATATGTACAACTCTTCTCCCTATCAACATCGACAGCAATCCTGCCAACTTGAAGTACTTCCCAGAACTATTGACTGGCCTTCAGAGAGAGGCTGTACCTGTACTTTGTACGTCGACGTGTGGCAGTACCCATATGACAGGCCGGGCGAGGGCTCCAACTTATAAATAACAAGTCATGCGAGGGGCCAGTGCGAGAATTCACACGTCTCGTCTTTCCATGCCCATCCTATAGTGTCCTACTAGCCTGGGGCACATACGGTTACTTATCCGTATGATATGGCTCAGAGACGACCGCGAGGAATCTTAAAGGGCACCAATTCCCAGTTCAATTCATCTCACGGCACAGTTAATCAACGGTACTTCATTCCGCCTGTACCCCAACATTACAATGACGACTCCGAAAGGCTACCCAGGATATTCCTCCCATACGGATCTGATGCTTTTCCAGGGCAGGGTAATTCTAGCGCTGAGCCTGGTCAACTGGCGCCAATCGCGTTCAGAGAGAGGAGGCGAGTTATGTTTGAAGATCCAGAGGTATCATTGGTGGTACTTATCCCCTCAAGGTCTGGTCCCCTGATTTGATTTAAATTATCCCTCTCTCTGTCTAATGTGTCTCTTCGCTATTCATATAATAGGGAATCAAGGCGAAAATCAAATCGAGAACGAATGCGAGATGATGAATCCACTCGAGCCGCACCACCTTCTTCTCCGCCGGATCCATCGTTTGTTCCTCTTCATTCCAGAGACAACGAATACCCTCCATCGCCGGTGCTAGGACAAGTTGGACCTCTTCATTCCACTTCGAATCCTAGAAGTGAATCCCCTCCTCGTTTGGCTTCCATACTACCTACTTCCGTCTCTCAGCATGCATCATCTTCTACCGACGTCACATCGTCACATCGTCCGGCTTCACCTGCGATTCCGGCTGCAGAGCCATCGAGGGCAAGGCAGGAAGATAGTCGACGAGTGAATTTCCCTTCCATAGATCGCTATGACGAAGTCATTTATGAGGATGAACTTCCGGAATTCAGTCCACCGAACGAATCAGAGAATCCATCCCCCCAGCTTCCATCCCAAGACTCTGAGAGTAACACTCCTCAATGGGTCATCGCCTCTCGTAATCTCCATGCGCGCAAGAAACCCATAGATTTCCAATTTATCGCCTCCATGGCTGCTCTCCGACGCCAAACCCACGGCACCAGCAGCACCAGCAGCACCAGCTCAACGCCACATGCCAGCGTCGCGCTGTTGGGATCCCCTGTGTCCATCTCACCCAGCGCATTTGACGAATCATATTCTGTGGTGTCGAGTCCTGTTTCAATGGTCGAGTTCCCTCCGACGCCTGTTTTTAATGATGAAATCCCCTCCGAACAGTTCTTGCAACGGGCCCGAATTGGTTCGTCGTCAGTTGAACAGGCGCCCAACCTGCAGAATTCATACTCATTGCATGACAACTCGGACGCAAACCCTTCTAACATTCCTCACACCGCCACCTCTTCCATCGCTGCCTCTAACACCAATACCAACGCAAATCCTATGACTAACACGACCACGAAAAATACCACCACATCCCATCTCCCACCTCCCCAACCACCAGAACCTACTTCCTACATCTACAAAGCCCGACACGGCTTCTGGAACCAACGGGGCGACCATCTCACCCCTACCGGCTACATCGTCTACTCCCCACCGCACCTCGCCTTCCCGCCCGATCTCCGGATGTATCCAACAGAAGACCAGGGATACTTGGACCACAATGGTATCTACACACCTGCGCGTGCCTGGCCCGAGCTTCTGGAGAGTCTCCCTGTGAAGGGGAGGAATCCCGAGCTTCCGTATGAGAAGGTTTGTTCTTTTTATTTTTATTGGTCGTTTCGAGAAGCGTGAAGGCTGACTGTTGTTCCCCTTGCTTTTTTTGCCGATAGTTCGTGGTCTGGGTTTATAGATGAAGTCAGTACGTCCTACAACTATGTAATTCCACCTGTATGATTATCACTACTTAATATCTGCCATGATTAATCCCTTAACATAGAAAATTGTACTATCACACACCTTACGGCCAGCAAAGGACTACAGCCCTCCCCCGTATTAGGTCGAATAAATGACTGGTCGTCATTTTCCAATTGTTACATTATCTATCCGAGTCAGAGAAGGACGCGACCAGTGGCGACACCGCATTCGTCCAATCCCCACAGAGGAGGAGAATAACGCCCGAATATTTGTTGCCTTGCAGTGACGCAAAGTCAATTTTCGGATAACAGCCTGGGCGCTTACGTGACAACCGTTAAAATGTTAATTGGCGCCCGAACAGTGTATGCCGATTTATCCCCCTTTCCGGCGGCCGCTACTATAGCTCGTCACAAAAGTTAGAAACGGCTCACCATTTTGAGGGTCCAGCCGTCTACGATGTCATGGCGCACAACTTTCTTGAAATTCACCAGGAATGATGTCAAGGATGATCGATGGGGTACCGCGGTATATAGCCTATGTAAAACAAAGCACAGATTGGATTATTTTCAAGTTCCACCGCCTTAACTTTTCTTCGAAATCATGGGAGGAATTATTCCTGCGAGTCCTTAAGGGCTGGATATCCCGAAGTGAAGTTCTTGGGTTTTTTAAGAGAACCGAGTCTATAAGCGTGACGAGGAGCAACGCTACATTGGAAGCTGGTGTGAGGCTGAATATTGCCGCAACCATGACGGTCGCAGTCGAGGAATCGATAGGGACATTAAGGCTACTTTAAATAGAGAGATAAAACATGTCCACCGAATTATATACTTAGAAGGTAGAAATGCAGTACACGACGGGATATCTAGCAGAGAGTGGTCGTCGAATAAAGAGATCGACAGCTATTCGTGGATCGGCATAGAGAAGTCCACGAGTTTCGGTTTCGATGATGGCAGGAATTTATCAGGCTCCTAAAAGCAGCCGTTGGCCTCGCGAGCGTTCTTTCGGCTTTCAAGTTTTCTCTTCTTTATAGATTACAAGAAAACCTATTATGCCTCTACATGACTGGTGATTGTGGAACACCAGTAAGATGGAAACAAGGTAAATTAGTCAAAGATCTAGTAGGCGCGGTGTAAAAGGTCTCTCACTACGAACTAGGTATCATCCTCAGTGAGGTCAATCACAGGTCCAAGAATTATTGGGGAATTCTTTCGTTTTTGCCCTGCAGTCGTGCGCGAAGGCGCAGCGGGTAGAGTCTGCCGTGCGTTGTTGGGTGACGAGGAAGACGATGCCGCTGCTTGGGGAAATCTATTGGTCGCCGTCGCTGTTCCCGGAGGAATGGTGGTTGCAGCGGCAGCCCGAGAAGCAGGCACTGCGTGGGTTGCTGGAGTGAAATGGCTTATGCCTGAAGCTGCGGGAGTCGCCAACCCTGATGCAAAAGCTTTTACCCCATTCAAGGCTTGAGTTACATCAGGATATCGTGGACCCATGATCCTAGATATAACGTCGTCTGTGCCTATAGAAGCTAAAAATGCCTTTGCGTCCTTCTGTCTCGTGTTCCAAGACGAGGCGAGCACGACTTCCGGACGCTTCGTGACCATCAACCCATGGGGGCTACCCGAGCGAATCGTCTGAAATGTACACAAATCATTTGCGGACGAGAGACGGGTTTCCAGGTGTAAACGACGGTTCTGAACCAGTCGAAAGGTTGCATTGCTGACGCTGGGATCGAGCAGGAACTTATCGAGCGGCTGACAATCCATGCACCCACAGCCGACTTTCCGTAAGAGGCAATTGAAAGCTCCTCGTCCTCCAAGAACGTCTTTCAAATAAGTCGCGACAATCACCTGCATGAGATCGACGAATGGCGGACTACAGAGATCCTGGTTAAGCATCGTCAAAAGCGTGCGTAGGCGAGGTATTAGTGGGGAATATAGGGTGGCAACCTTGTTTCCCGACGTCCCAGGACTTCTGAGGATGTCAGCAAAAAGTGTTCGACAAACGTCCATCTGCCCGCTGTGGATAGCAAGTTCGATGATTTCAATTATTCGGTTTATCTTGACTGTGCATGATTGCGCCTGTGCGTTGGTGTTCTGAGCGTGGTAATAAGAATGGGATGGCGCCATGTAAGATACAGCGGCGTCCGACCACTGCAGAGCGGCAATTTCGAGGCACTCTTTCATCAAGTCGTCGATAATTTTACCCGCATTAACAGCAGGTCTGGCATTCTGAGGGTTGGATACAGACCCCACCTCGGCGATACCGTCTGTCGGAGTTTGGGAGGGGGGAGCGGCGGGATTATGGACTTTGGCCTCACGTTCCAAAATGGCTGCTTTGCCGTCCTTCAAAGACCTACGCAACGCAAGCCAGAAACTGTAGCTGCCCGTCTTGGTGGGTAGGTTCGGCTTCATCCTATATGGGAAATGCAGTTGGTCAAAAAGGCCCAGCATGCATGTTGGAAGAATTTGAACGCACACTCTAATAAATGCCTCGAGCCCCGCCACTCGAATGATGGATAAAATCGTCGGGATGTCGTTGATGTCCGCTGCCTTGTATGCAGATAATACCTTGTCAGATTCTTTCCTGCACCACGCACGCACTACAGGTATCTCATCGCCTGTGGCGTTCGAAGGAAGGCTGTAGATTAAATTCATTCGTTCAGGAAGCTTCGTTGAGCGAGCCAAAATTTCCTCGAAGCTGTAACGACGGTCCATCAGAATCAATCCAAAAAAAGAAATTCGCAGGTTCATTCACCCAACACAAACAGCCTCGAACGTGAAGGTTTTCCATGCGTTGAGAAAAAGATCCAGAGGCACGCCGCCCAACGAGCACGAACTTGACTTCATGAGGCCCTTCCAAATCTCCAAGTCTTTCCATTTCAAAGCATATTCCAGGAGCGTCTTGATATGTTCTGGTGTCAAAGAGCGGATTTTTTGAAGAAGGCGACTGGCCCAAAGGCGATCTTCGGAAGTGGGAGGGATTGTACATGAGTCCTTCAGCTTTTGGTAGGCGTATGGAACCCCCTCGACGTAATAGCATATATCATCAACATCGTCCTCGTGCAAGATTACCAGGACTGTCCGTCGGTACCCTGCGATTTTGATTAGATGGGTGGCCTTTGAGGGTTAAATTGAGGATCCTCACAATAATCCAACTGGCCTGCTCCCTAAATCACGGGGAAAAAGATGAGAACGGACTTAAAAAACTGAGCTGGACGATCCTTACATTTCCCATGTATCCCTCATATTCCGTATCGTCTGGAGTCGCATTCTTAAATGGATTCTTCGGAATTATAGAATGCTTCTCGAGCTCTATTTCCCCCACGGAGAGTAATGCATCGCCATCCAAGTCCACCAGGCCTGATATCTTGGTACTCTTCTCCGTAACCTCCAACATACTGGGCGTCTTCTCCTCCTCTTCGTCGTAATCCCAACGTCTGCGGTTATGATACCTACTTCCACTATCGTCTGCACATCCAGATACGTAATGCTCGAGACTCGCCAGGCCCAGTATAAACCCAAGGTCCTCTGCGATGGGTTGAAGCAATGCCACTCGCCGTGCGTCCGCACCTTTGAGGCTTATACTGCCCTGCTCGAGTTCGTGCGGGCTATATTCGTGGTCGAGGAGATAGGCCACAAATCGCTGTTCGGATTTGGTCTTGTATTTTTCCGCTTGCCATTTCCTCAAAATGTGGCGGAGCGAATCCGCGGAACTGCTAGTGTCAGGCAAGCTGGGTCTGGGAATGTTGGGAGGCGCGACGTGGATGAGGTTATAGGAAAGCGCGAGGCGGTAGCCAGAAATTGCAGGTTTGACTTCGTGTCTGACGTCGGTGTACCAGGCGAGAATGGAGGTGCCATGTAAAGAGTCTTCTGAAAAGTCGATGGTTCTGCTTGTCGAGGCGTGTGAGACGACAACTTGGCCGCCCGTGTACGCTGAGGGAAGGACGACGACGACGGTCGCGAACATTCCGTCGGCCTTCTGTGTGCTAAGAACAACGTCAGTATGATCGAATTAAATTGAAACCAAGATGGCGTACTCCTGGTGCGGCAAAAAGCTGCAGATTTGTGTAAATCAACCTGATCAATAAAACGAGAAGGAGTGTTGACGCACTGTGAACCTCGCTCGTAGAGAAGCAACTTATAGAGTTCCATCCTTGGCGGGTTATTTCCCATCGAAACGCCCAAGGACTTGCAAACCTCCGTGCACACCGTGTTTTGAATGAATGCTTCCCATCGAGGGTGGGTAAAGGACAACCGTGCCGGTTCGATTTCCCAAGTGTCGCGCACATCCTTATCCACGACAGTACGCTCGCCATGGCCAAATGGCGCTAGATTCGCACAGGAGATGATAGCTCTAGCGTCGCGTTCGCTCAGTGGTAGCCCGATGACACCCAAACCAGAGATATAGAGACATGGATTTGGCGCGGTTGTGAGGAGAGATGAGTGGTAATACGATCCCTGGAATGAGAGTTCCCGGTCTTTGAGGGCGTCCAGGAGCTCTTCCTAGAAATAAAATATTTTTATACATATATTCCATTCAAGAATAGAACGCATACCTGAAGATCGCCACCCTCTGAGAGCTCAGATGACATATCATCGTCATCGTCGGCACCTTCATCATGGAGAGGTTCAATTTCTTCCCTCGTGGTACTAATTGTCATTTTGCTCGAGGTCCCCACATTTTCGCCATATGCATCCTTTGACGTGGCTCCTTGATTTGACCTAGACGCGTGGACATTGACTTCTGAGGCGATTCCGAGCGTTTCGGTCGAAATTGTTGTACTTTGAATAGATATATCATTGTTCTGTCCGACGGCTAGAACGTGGATTTCCAGCTCTGAAGGCAGGTCTGTCGCTGTCTGTTCGATCGAATCTTTTGAAATAGAAATTGTAGCATTCTCCGCGGTGTCACCTAATTCTGGAGGGGTTTGGCGGAGATTCGTCGGCTGGGTTTCTTCCTCTTTTGCCGGTCCCATCTGAGATTCCGCGTCCACCATCTCGGAGTCATTGTCCACGAGAAGTTTGGATACCAAGTCCTCTTCGGCGTAGACTTTCCAGGGACCTGGTTGTACATCAGAGCCAGCAGCTAAACCCGACATCTCGGAATCTGCTCCTCCCATTGGTAAAAGCTGGGATGCTATGTACGCTTCACTCTGTGACGCAACGAGTGGGCGCGGCACAGTTTCAGGAGGGTCCATTTGTGGTTTTTAACACAAAAAAAAGGAGAGAGAATATGGGAGAGGAAAATCTGGTTGACGCGTCAAAGCGCGGCGTAACGCCACGTGACCGTTTCGGACGCACCTTAATATTTCAGCACCGCGTGCAGGACCGCGCAGCAGCCGCGCGGCGCAATTAAGGGAAGAAATATCTTCTCGCAGGAGAAAATACAGCCGTCAATGTGGGAGCCTGCAGTCCAATTTTATTCTCACCGCAATTTCTAAGGGTTTCCAGAAAGAAATGGTGTCCAATCATTACAATTCAGTCGAGATGAAATGGCAATGGGAGAGAGACAGTTTTCTTTAGAAGGGCGGAAAATATAGATTATTTGCTTTCCAAGCTTTCCGAGCCCATTTGTGTGCTGCTGCCTGGCTGGATTCACATTGCGCCTTCACTCTTCGAGATGATGTACCTGGAAATTGTGTAAAGGTTAGCTTGGAAGATGCAACACCTGCTCAACTGGCTCACCATGCATGAATTACGCCTGGTATCCATCCCAGAATCGTTAAGCATATATTTATCCAGAAGTCTAGATGAGAAATTTAAGGCTTTGGCTTGGTGGACGATGGCGTTGGACGTACCTGCTTTTATTCCATGCTTGAAGAACACAGCCGCTGGTGGGAAAAATCTGTAGTGGCAATCTTAAGTCCTACACGGGAGGTTAAATACTGATGATGGAAAGAGGCACACATTGCGAGGAAGTACAATGCGACGTTCCAAGTTGAGGATACTTTGGCCATCTCCTTTCTTAAGGTCTTGCCGGCGCTGGAGAAAATGCGGTTGTTCGATGATTTGAAGTTGGCTGTTTTTAGAAGATGGTGGTGGTTGATGATAAAGGTTCTCTCCTACGATGATGTATGCTTCCAAGTATATAGTCAGACTCCACAAGTAGATCACAATCATCCGATCGTGGGCGGAGATAAGAGACCGAGATCATCCACGTAAAGCCTCCAACAATCTTGGGTCACTTTTGCGGACGAAAAGCCATGTCAATATTGAATATGGAATGTTGACCATCTAATCTCTATAATCCCTCTTTCTTCCCTGCTCCTTCTTCGGCACGCGAAAACAGGGGTCATTTAGTAAACCGGCCCGCGTTTCCAGCACAGTTTGACGCCAATAATGTGATCCATCGCTTAAAAGGCCTTGCGTAGACGCCACTCTCTCGAAGGAAGAGAAAATTTCGAGCCACTTTGGATGAGGTATCTGAGCGCATCGTTTTCTCCACCGGCGTGTATGGAATCTTGACCGGTGACCTGCAGAATTGTTCTCTCGACCCGTCAGGGTGGAAAGCAGCTTTAACTGCCAGTTACTTTCTCCTGCATCACTGGTTTGGAAACCTCATTTAACTGAGCTGACAGGGAAAAATAAGCGTCCCAGGGTTTTTCAGTGATGTGGCTTCATCAGTTTGGCAGCACTAGTATAACTGTCCTTTTTCATCACCGTTCAGAAGGCACGCGCACCCTCAAGCTTCCATCCTTAAGGCTTCCTATCGATACTCTTGAAGCCTGAAACTTATATTGCGAGATCCATAGACACCTTGAACTCCATTCGTCTCTTGTCCGCCGTTTTTCATGGGCGCTTAACGCACGTTCTGCGGAACCCCTTGGCACCCTACCGCTAAGCGTAAACTTCAACACCTTGAGAAATCCACTATTTACGCTAAAGTCATCAATGTCTTTAAAATTCGCCAGGAATATGTTAATGTTACTGTATCCAAAAGGTACATATGTACACAAAGCACAATTTGAATTATTATGACGTTTCACTACGTTGATTTTTTTCGAAATTATGCCGGGAATATTCCTGCGAGTCGCTAAGGGATGGATACCCCGAGGTGAAGTTCTTGGATTTTCCAAAGAGGACCGAGTCTGTCCGCGTAACGAGGAGCAACGCTACATTGGAAGCTGGTGTGAGGCTGAATATCGCTGCCACGGTGAGGTTCGTAGTCGTGGAGATATGGCTGCCGCCGTGCGAGATGAAGCTTATCCACCGGACTACGCTGAGTGGTAATATGAAAATGCAGTACACGATGGGATACCTAGCAGATACGTTAGCACCGTTGCAGGAGATGAAGAATCAAGTTTATCACTTACGCAAGCGTCACCAAGGATTCGCGTTTGATCGCCTTGAGCTCGGGATTCGTATTAAATTCGGCCTTTCTCAAGCAGAGATAAGTTGGGAGACATATGAAGAACGAGACTCCCAAAGTGAGCCACCACCAAAAATATTGGCCCCAGATGCGCCATCGGAGATAATCTACGCCTATCCAACACCAATACTGAGAGGCTTGAGTAGAACTCCAAACCGCTAATCAACGAGAAGGACCTACGGGTGTTGGTGCTTCGAAGTGTGGTTGTCCCTTGCCTCGATTCAGGACGTTCCCGAGCATGGTCATGAAAGCGATAAAAACCCATATTGCCGTCACAAGGCCCTTCGTAACCCAGACCGGCATTGACTTGATATCCTTCCGCAACCATCCGCATAGGAAGGCATACACTGCAATCACCTTATAAATGTTTAAGCTATCTGCGAGGAACTGACTGAGTATGGAAACGTTTGCATCACTCACCAGTATCGTCAGCGCTGAGACTGTCTCCCCGAGCTGCTGCATTATTCCTGTGCTGGAATTATTATAGGAAATGGATGAGAGGAGCAGTAAAGCTAACCTTGGGCACTGCAAAATCCTCCAACCTCCACCTTTCCTTCGTGTATCCATTTGAAGCCCACCACAGCACCTAGAGCTTGCAGAACGCCACCAGAGAACAGTGAAAACTGGGTTATCAATGTCAGCCTAGGCACACGATTAGACGGCGGGGTAGATCTCCACCAGGAGAAAGTCCATGGGCCCAGGCCCGCCAGAAATAGGCGGATCCTTCTTGTCGTGACGAATGAACCATACTATATTTCGCTTTCAATTTTGAGTGTTAATTATACAGTAGTGGCTTAGGATTCTTCAACAAACGCACCAGAACAATGGCGAAAACTATAGACAACGCAACCAAGGAAACGAGAGCTGCTGTAGTGGGAACCTGGTTGTTTGTGTCAGACGCGGCCGTGATAGAACAGTTGAGCCTACCATTAAAGCAATGGTTTCATTACGCGTTAAGCAGTGTATAGAACTGTCTCTCAGGGACCGTTCGTATTCCGCAGCGGTACAAACGATTCCAGACTGGAGAAAGCTGGTGTCGCCGTCCATCACATCCACAAAGTCGCTTTATCCAGCGTTTAGGTTATCCAAGATTTCAACGAAGTCCTGAAGGGGAAGAAATGGGGATCTGAAATAGCGTGAATGAGTGAATAAATATAGGCCTGCCCGTAGGTAGGTTCGTTTCGGGTCATCTCTACCTAGTGGGTCTTCCCGGTGGATTTTGGAGCTCCCTTTCGCATTCGAACCACACCGGAGCTCCATCGCGTACAGCGTGTCCCAGCCAGACGCGGCGATCCCGGCTTTCGCTGCTGCACTGACGCTTCCAATGGCGAAATCCAACGCACGCGATACCACTGGCATTCGTCATCCTTCCGTATCGCGGAAAATTCGCTGTTTCCTTGCTGTTTCCCAGCTTCATAGACGAGAGGAAAGTTCCAATCGAGATCTCCTGTCTTCCTGCCGATTTTAGGGGCGACTACCCTGGCGGTTACATAAATAGATCGACAGCAATAAGTTATTCGTGGAATTCTGCCAAACACCAATGTTTCCTTGAGCTATCAGCTGTAGCCCGACGAAATTCGAATGGAAGAGAAAGATCGACGTGGAAGCTCAGCAGTTTGGGTTTCGATGATGCCAATAATTATCCAAGACGATTCCTGACGATTCCATATGAGTGTGGGAGTTTCGAGTTGTTGTATTCCTCACAGTGCAGGCACAGGCCCGGCAACTGTCCGCAGAGCATCTGTCATGTCCAAATTCGCCTTGCTCAACATTCCTGGTGTCTCCTCACCATCGAAATCCTCTGTCTGCTCCCATCTCCATCCCCCCTAACACCAGGAAAGTCATAGTAGCCATGGCCGTCGCTTCCACCCCCGTTGTAACCTTTGCGAACCTAGTATCCAATGAGATGGACAGGGCTTGCCTAGTAACAACCGGTTTGACTCCCCTATGCTCATTCAAATTATTGTTGACCAGTTTGATGCATAGTTCCTGTTGGACGCCCTCTGCAAATATTCATCAAGACGCTTACCGGAAAGACAATCGTTGTGCCAGCAAAGCTTTCCACCACCATCGCGCAAATCAAAGATGTGGTTAACGACAGAGAAGGTATTCCACCCAAGGGCCAACGCCTACTTTTTGCAGGAAAATTGCTGCAAAACCACCATTCTCTTCTCGACTACAACATCCAGGACGAATCCACCTTGCATCTTATTCTTACCCTTCCAGGCGGTAATGGAGGCCTGTCCCTAGAGGTCATCAAAGAATACGCCCCTTCCTTTCGTTTTCACCCCAATGAGCTGTTCTTCCCTTGCAGCATCGAGTATCTCCTAGAGGGCGCCACGTTGCATTACGAGAACTTCACGGCCCCCGTCAAAATTGACGGACAACAAAGTTCTGACCGACCCTCAATTGTGAACTTCAAATCGCAACTGTTCATGGTCTACAAAGATTTTAAGACCTCACAGCTTTTCCTCTCCCGCTCTTCTGACGGTTCATCCTGGGGCACCTCATCGCCCCTACTGCCGGCTCCTTCTCCGAAACCTACCATCCAAAGTTTGGCTGTCTTCCAGGACCAGCTTTTCGTTGTCTTCTCCGAAGCAAAGACGTCTCAGCTCTGGATCACGCACTCCCCCGACGGCCAAACATTCCCCGCGCCTCAACGCATCCCAAACCAACGGGGCCTCGCCCCCGCTGCGGTGTCATTCTCTGGCAGCCTGTACTTAGTCTACCGCGATCCCAAAACGTCACAACTCTGGATGACCTCTTCCTCCGATGGACAGACCTGGATGAATCCGGCCCAGATCGAAGGACAGCAGGCTTACAAGCCTTCCGTTGCCGTATTCGATGATAAACTCATTTTGGTTTACACCAACCCTCGCAGCCTCCAATTATCCCTCAGCCAATATACCACTTCTTCAGGCTGGACTGCCCCCGCGAGAATCCAGGATAGAGCCTCTTCCGGTGGTTCACCTGCACTCGCTACAATCGATGGCTGGCTATGCTTGGTCTATCCCATATGGCGTGGGGGTTACCAGCTCTGGGCTACCCGATCGCGCGACGCCGTCACTTGGCAAGACCCTATACCCATCCCCAACCAGAAATCTCGAAGCGGCGCGTCGCTTGCCGTCATCTCCAGCATCCTCGTCGTCGTATTCGGAGACGGCACATGTCCATGCAAAGCCTCACAACTATGGAGCACCCATGCTCTCGGGGGCGATTTTTCAATTCATCCCCCGCTCGATAACCTCACCCAATCGGTGCTCAGAGACCACCCAGCGGAGCACTATTACGTCAAAGTCAATCAATCTCAGCATCCCGGCCAACCCCTCCCAACCGCACCTGTGTACTACGCCGTGCAGGAATACGACGACGCAATCGATGTTACGTATATCGTCTTATACGCATACCAAGGCGGACAGACCGCCCGTGCGCTCCGCGCGGGGACCGAGTTCAATTGCATCATTCCTACGCTCGGGACTCACCAGGGCGACCTGGAACGGATCACAGTCACTCTTTCCAAGAACGCCAACAGCAGTGGCGCGGACACATACACAGTCGCCCGCGTAGCGTATGAAGGTCACGGGAAAACAACCTTTTACCTGCCAGAGCAAGTCAAATGGGAAGACTCCACGCACCCAATAGTCCACCTCACACTCAACAGCCACGCCATGACCAACGAGGACCCCGCCACTTCTGACCACCGCTACGACTTCAACCTCCCCGGATTCGTCGCAATCGGGGACTGGGTCGGCACAGGACAATGGTGGCGTCCTCACAGCGACGGCTCCGACTTCAGACTCCTTGGCTTAGACTCATCGTCGCAGCCCATCGGGGACCAAGTTTGGGCTGCGTTTGGCGGGTATTTAGGCGAGAGCCATAATAATACGCTGGTTGAAGGGATGTATTTCGATCAAAAGAAGCTTTCGGTGTTTGATTGGATTTTCGTCAAGATAATTTATGCGGCGGGGATGTTGATCAAGAAGATTCCGTTGGATAAGTTGGTGGGGGATGGGCCTGTGGGTCCTGCGAGGCGTCCGTGGGTGACCCCTGGCCATGGGAAGCTCCTTGGTTGAGCTTCGTGATACCCGGCCGTTTTCAAGCGTACTTTCATTTTTACGGGACTCTTGGGATATATGTGCAACGTTAGGCAGATTGTTACTCGGCAATGATTATACCCTATGATTTTATATATATGGCAAGAGACGTCGAGGTTACATACCGGCTCGCGTTGAACGAGGACAAAAGGAAAGGATCTGACATTATTAGGGCGACTATCTGGCGTTGTTTAAAACGCCTCTCGTCGAGAGCTCATATCCTTGATCGTGTGTAGGAGAGACCAGCCGAGCGCCTAAAGATTCAAGTTCACCGGTCGATCCTATGCTCCATGCTCGCAAGGTGTAAAAAGAAGTACTAATGTCTGGGGATGCTTTACGCACCATTAGTAAGACGTATGAGCCGGGCACAACACATACCACGATATATAAGTATGTGATATACATATCCTCTAGGCTCACGATATAAGACTCCAGCGCCACAGCGGTTTAAGAGCCCCGCTTATCCATTTTCTCGAAGATTAGTTCTGTTCTTCGGCAAGTTGTGATAAATAAGTTAACCGTGCTAGATTCGCCTTCATGGGGTTTCCTGTTGAATCAAGACGCAAAAATTATTGTTGACGAGCTTCGGCCCGATTTGGCGCGGACCAAACTGACGATATCATTGATGCTATTGTTCCTTGAACTCCAGCTTCAATGGCCTTGTTCTTAAGTAACCTCCTTTGTTGTCCCACCTCCTGCATGATACATGCGCTGACTCTGTGGGTGCCTCATTTGAACCAGCAGACGTACTACTCCCTCCTTGTTTCTTATTTGTGAATTCTACGCAACAAACGAGATGCTCGCCGCTGAAAGCGCGGTGCTGGCCGGCTTCAACCGTTCAGGAGTATGGCAGATTGCTCGTGTTCAATCGGTTCGTTAGTTCTCGCACGCTGATTGAACGTCTTACAATGCAAATTTATATAGGAAGCAAGAGAGCCCCCCCCTCCTCCTCCTCCTCCTCCTCCTCCTCCTCATGCTCTGGTCGGCCTCTGCGGATTCCCGTTGGAACTTCTCACCATGATTTTGGAAGAGTTGGGTTGGAGGGACGTCTTGCGGGTTCGAAAGGTGCGAACTCAATGCTACATTTTTTGCTCTTTGGCTAAAAAATTAAATGTTATAGGTATGCAAGACTCTTCAAGGAGTTTCAAAAGCCCGAAGCATCTGGTTGAACCTTTGCCGCCCACATTTATCCCCGACCGCAACTGCCCCTCAGACTTTGCATCTTGAACGTCCCATCACGCTGTACACATCTCACGATCTTGAACTGCTATTCCTACAATTGGCAAGCGCAGATATCGGATGGAAAACAGGCGCCGATGGCCCTGCCCGAAAGCGCGAAGTCGAGACAACCTATCCTGCCACATTTATGCATCTCGTGGAAGGTGGGCGCTGGTTGTTAGTTGCGTCAGAGACGGTCGCATTGTCTACTTTGATCTCGACGCTCCAGCGCCCACCGAAAGCATTCTCGTACCTGACCAATTCAACCCCTTCTTACGTGACGAATTCAATGTTTTGGCTGAAATTCAAGTTGTCATGGCCATCGACAGGGACTGTGACTCTGATTTTCTGGCATTCAACCTAGTGATATCCTTTACTGTGATGACCAGCCCACCTCCCAACCCCAAGGCGCAGAGTGTTCAGATCTGGAGAATAGAGCTGGGACCCGATGACCAGGAACGAGGCGTTGGACTTACAGCCAAGCTCTTGGCTTCACTCCCCCTGGAAGATAACGTTGACGCAGTTTGTTGTCTGTCCATCCGTGGGCCTCATCTCACTCCTCTCCCCGGAACACAGAGATCGCCAACTGACGTTCATCATCGACTGGAAACATGCGGATGGTGATCAAACGGACTATCCGAGGCGCTTGCTTCACCCGCCGCGTGGAAAGGACCCGGTATGTCTGGCGTTCTTTCCGTCACTTGATAATACTGATGGACTTTGTTACGTTGCAGACAGCTATCCATCTCCTTCCTGGCAACAAACTATTCACTGTTTCTCATCAGGGTTTGATGGTATTCGATTACTTGAGCATCCCGGAGACAACTTCCTTACCTCCCGTTCGCTTTACCAATGCGACAATCCTGCCGTTGTGGAGAGGATCAGGCGATTTACATGTCTTCTTAGGCCCGAAACCAGCCTCGACCTCCAAACCATTTCTCTGTTCGCATTCGATAAGGTTCCGCATCCGTGGAGATGATGACACCATTTATGGCGTGATTATCGACTACCCTTACAATGAAGGTCCAATAGAACCGCTTGGCCAAGTTGTGAAACTCTTCGAGAAATTCGATGACGATCCGATAACCATCCGCCCTTCAACGTTGCGTACTGAAGGCAGTCTTCGACGTCGCCGGGAACCTGTGCCATCCTTGGACGAGCAGACTGGCTGGGTAGCGGTCCCTGCCAACTTGCGGCATACCGGGATGAAGGATGGCCGTGATAGGATTGATGTCTGGGATTTTGCGCTGCTTTATAAATGATCAGCTACGACTTTGTAATAAGTATATCACTGCCTCATAGAAGCATTTGGGTACCAAGACGTTTAGACGCCGCCTTTGCAATTACAAAGGAAATCCTACTCAGATTTCCCACGATTGTTGTTGTGGGCGCTAAGTAAAAAGAGAGAACCTTACCTCCCCTAGACTCCACTCCAGTCTTTTCCATGCTTAGAAATTAGCCCAGTTTTTCTTGGGAGATGGCCAATTGCACGACTCAGCCCTTTCATGTTTACAAAGTCTAGGGAACGGTGTCGGTGAGTCGTAGGGACTATTGTTTTGAACATCTAAGTATAGTCATCCGGAGATTACATCGTATTCATTTTATCATCAACCAACTGCCCCTCCCTCGGCGCCCGTCCCCAGAGATGTTTATAAGAGATCAATACATCTGGCGCAGTGTTGGAAAGAATCACAAAATCAGAGCACGTCTTTCTCGCCCCCATATCCATCTCCACCTCATAATTCTCCAGGTACGGAATTCCGATTTCACGGAAGAGTTCGGGGGCATCCTTCACATCGTAGATATCAAGCCAGATCTGCAACAGCTTATCCACAAAATCATGCATATCACCGTCCCCATCATCGATAATGCCGACCTGGAAACAATCGTCGAGCCGTCGGCCGAGGGTGACAATAGGAAGAGCTTTCCCTAGCACACCCTCATCGACGAAGAGCTTTACGCTATCCCATGGCATATCCTTCAACGCCGCCCGGGTTTCAGCTGTGCGTCTGCGTTGCGCACAAAAATCCATGGACCGGATCACCCGTCCATCACGCCCTTTCCGGAAGAGAACCTCGAGATCCTGATGACGCAGACAGGCGTTAAGGAATTCTTGGCTCTTGGGGTCCGTTAGAGATAACCCTACACATATCACGGGGTTGGTTTTTATTTCTGTCCAACGTGGCTTGTAAAATTTGCCGTAGGCGTTGTCTTTCTCGATGATGAAACGCGGTCCAGGGTCCGTGATGTCATTGGGTATAAATCCGCAGAGCGCAAGCATGGGGAATCCGTCATATTCGAAATCGTAACGTAGATTTGGTTGGGGGAGAAAGGTGCAGGAAAGGATAACATATCTTGTGAAAGTCACGATGTCGTCGACCTGCATCCGAGGGTGAGTGGACAGGAGTATCAGATTAGGAAAAGGACGCACAGTTTTACAGGCTTTCCGAATACATGAATAGCATGGGGCAACGGCCGTCATATGGCCCCAATCATGAAGCGGAAGGGCCACATCAGCCAGTTCTTTATGGATACGGGTTCCAAGCACAACGACATATTCGCCCGTTGGCCGAACGGGATGGAGCACATCATCAATTGCCGCCCGCACATCATCGACGTAAAGGTCCTTAATCGCATTCCATAGCCTCTCAACCGTCGGCAAATCCAAATTTGAGGCATTCAGCAGAGACTCTGCAGACCGAAAATTCTGCGCAACGAGCATCAGGCTTGGGTCCGTCCACACTGCACGACAAACGCATGCCCAGATGACCGCCAACCGTTCCTTATAATACCGTGACTTTGTAGGCGCGCAGTATCGAGCGAGCCGCGTCCAGATCATCTCCCACAGCTCGACTCGCTTCTCGCGTATCGCGACGTCGATCGGGTCTTCGATGTCTTCGAGGGCAACTGTCGCCTCGGGCGTGACTTTTTCCTGTGGCTTCGAAAGCGGCTTGTCATCGAATACACCACACTTCTCTGTCGCCGGTTTGGTATTTTGGGGTTTGTATTTTTGGTCCGCCACGAAATCTGTAGGTGTCCCCTGCAGCTCCGGGAATGGCTCGTCGTCAAATGCAGAACACTGTTCAGGTGCTTGATCGTGTTTCTGGTCTAATACCCACAACGCGTTTTGGGATGCGAGAAGAAGTTCGTAGGCACGACATTCGACATTCTCGAGGAGCTCTTCGATCTCGTTGACCTGTTTCTTGAGGGACTGCCAGAAGGTCTTATGGCCGAAATCCTGACGCCAAATATGAGCAAAAATTGAGATGGACAGACAGGATAAGGACCATATCGTTTCTGCACCATATCACGGTCAGCAATACTGCTCGAACGTAGAAATAGAGAATGTAAAATGCACCCAAAGAACCGCTCAGTAAAGTAAGCTCGAGATTGTATGCACCTTCACATAAATAAAGCGAGGGGGATGAATCGATGACGGGTTAAGCGATCTAGCCAAGACACAAGATCCAGCTAGTCACCTTGTTAGCAAAATGTATTTTCTCCTCAACGCATTACCCCACCCCTTCACCGTCTCGTACGATTTACACTCCCTGACCGCCCTCCCGTCCGTACATATCGTGTTTTCAGGGAACGTATTCAACACGGCATGATGGGCTTTATAGCCTAGGTACAGCTTTATTCTTTCCTAAACACGAAGGCTATCAGATCAAGGATCAGATCCAGGATCGCCAGAAAGATTAAACCTACTTGGTTGTGCCGCGGACACCATTCCGAGCCTTCCTTTGGTGTTTCTCTGCAAGCTTTTCGGAAAGGATCGACTGCGGAGCACCTAACGGATTTTGGAGCCATTTTTCAGTTCCCCTTGGACTCGGTGGGGAAAGGGATATGGATGGCGGTGGGACCGGAGATGGAGAGATCAATTACGTTCAGCTCAAAGAGTAACATACTTGTGTTTAGAATTAGACCTTGTGATGAAATTGGGTCGAGAACAATGAAAAGTGGCTTACATAACAATCGTTCATCACTTTTTCCTATTTCTTCGGACGCCCGCGTACGCCCCATCCCCAGCGCGGGCGTCTGAACGTAAGGGCAGGTAGAAGAAAATAACGATCTGGTCTCTTGTATTTTCTCTACTTCTAAGTAGCTCTAGGCGTCATAACTCACGCGAGGCGTGGATGCGAGGGTGGCAAAGAGCCTTCAATGCGGAACCTTGCACTGCGTTTCGGGCTCCGTTTCCAACGGGGAACACATATTAAAATAATCCTGGCTGCCAAATCAACATTTCGGTTGATTATTTTACTTACCGTCGCTCGCAATAGATCGCCAGGCTCCGACAGAAGTCGCCAATGTGGTTTTGGATGCGGTGATTACTATGAGCCTAGTTTCTCGAACTCACTCACATCCTTCACGGTGATATAAATTTAACCAGATGCTCTTTATCTCCGATGCTTCAAACTTGGATGTCTTGGAAAAGTTAGGATCCTTAGATATTTGAAAGTTCGTTACTGAAACATACCTCTGCCCATTCCAATTCCTCCAAAATCTTGCATAATGTCTCCAAAAATATATCACACAAGTTGGGTAACGCCTCCTTTGTGAAAGAAGTAGCCCTCCTTTAGTATAATGGGTTCATGCTCACGAAGAAGATGTTTACTTAGTAACTGTTCTTGTCAGACGGCGGTGATCGCGGGCCGGACACTTCTCACGAATTTCCGTGCCAAAATTTGCTTGTCTAACACAAATCCTTATACCACGGCAATGGATTCCCTAATAGCGAGGGCGGACGCCATCCAACCATACAAAAAACGGAAAACATCCCATATCCCAGCGAAGAGTGGTCCCTCAAAACCCAAAAAATCGGATCAAACGTCCAACTCTGTCGCGAAACACACCAAAGTACCCAAATCTCTCCAAGACACTCATGAATTGCCTGAGGATGGGTACAAACATATTGCGAACAAGAAGCTTCGTACACATCTGAATCGACAATCTGCGCGGGGTGCAAGAGCGCAGGCTTTGGTGGAGGATGCGGAGATGCTGTTGATGGATGATGCGGGAGGCATGCAGGTCGAGAGCGAGATGGACCGGACGTGGAGGGTTGGGCAGACGGAAATCGTACAATCTACCGGACAAGAAGCTGCGAAAGGCAGAAGAGAGTACAAACTGGATAGCGGCCCCTACCGGTCGAGGTACACGAGAAACGGACGGTACATCTCCATTTTTGTTTTTGCAAAGTCCAAATCTTATAGTTTTTCTAGACATCTTGCTATCGTCGGACGCACAGGACATGTCTCTACCTTTGACTGGCAAACTGGAACGGTCCATGCCGAACTACAATTGCAAGAAACATGTCGAGATATCACGTAGGTCGACTTTTTTCTGGAGACAGTTTACCAGCTCATATCTACCCCAAGGTTTCTGCAAGATCAATCATTCTTCGCTGTGGCCCAAAAAAAATATGTATTTATCTACGACCGCGACGGTGTTGAGATTCATTGTCTGAAGGCTCATATCGAGCCTACGCGGCTCGAATTCCTACCCTACCATTGGCTATTAGCGACAATTGTGCGTAATTTTTCACTGGTCAAATTCTACGCACTCAGCCTATTTTCAGGGTAATCCTGGTTATCTGAAATACCAAGACACGTCCACCGGTCAACTCCTTATCGAACATCGAACTAAACTCGGTGCATGCAACGCGATGACCCAAAACCTCCACAATGCCGTTATTCATTTAGGGCACCAAAATGGCTGCGTAACACTCTGGACGCCCAACCTCCCGCACCCGGCTGTGCAACTCCTAGCACATCTTGGCCCAGTGGTCAGCGTCTCTGTCGATCCAAGCCAAGGCGGCAGGTACATGGCTACTGCAGGCAGAGACGGCACAGTCAAAGTCTGGGATTGTCGAAATTGGAAAGGCGCAGTGCGAGAGTGGACAGTGAGAGGCGGCGGTGATCCAGAACTTGACTGGAGCGCTAGAGGATATCTGTCAGTGGCCAGCAGTGGTACCGTCAATGTATGTTATTTTCCGTTTGAACAAAATAAGCACTTGCTGATATTATGATCTAGGTGTACAACCCTCCTTCAATACACACGCCTTTTAATGCCAAAACGGCTCCACCACTTTATATGACTCATCCCATCCCACATCGTCCTCTTACCTCGGTCAGATTCGCACCTTTCCAGGATATCCTCACAGTCGGACATGCAGCCGGACTATCAAGCGTTCTCGTGCCCGGCAGTGGAGAGCCCAACTTCGACAGCAGAGAAGCCGATCCCTTCGAGAACACGAAAGCACGAGGCGAGCGGGAGGTCAAATCACTGCTCGATAAGGTTAGGAATTTCTTTGCATATTTTACGGGATTTCTCTGAAAGGAAAACTCAGATTCAACCTGATTTGATTACTCTTGATCCGGAGATGGTTGGAAATCTCGCTCCTCCATCGAAGCTCACAGTAACAACATTCGACGGTAAACCGGCCGTGGAGGTTCCCTATGCTCGATTGCCTCGTATTGAACGACTCCGAGTGTCCGGGAAAATCGATGAGACGGAGGACAATAGTGGAGATGAAGGAGGCGTGAATGGTGAAGAAGGCAAAAAGTTATCGAAGGAGGAACGAGAGAAGCGAAAGACGAGGGGTAAAGGCAAGAGTCTCAAGCGGTACTTGAGGAAACAGAGAAAGAACGTCATAGACCCTGCTGCGGTATGTTTTCACTCCTTTTTTTTTTTTTTTTTTTTTTCAAAGTTGATTTTGCTGACATATTGCCCTAGGTTGCCATTCGTGCCAAGCTGGAAAAGCAAAAAGAAGAGAAGAAGAGAGCGGCGGCAGCTGCTGTGGCAGAAAGCGGCGAAAACAAGAAACCATCTGCTCTCGATCGCTTCAAGCGGACAAAGTGATTTATATTAATTAAATAATTGATATCCAACCTGTGTTCGCCGTCCAGTGCGTTTCCAAGTGAGGGAATAGTTTTTGACTGCGAAGGTTGAGCTCTTTGCCCTAGAGTCGACCTTCCTTCTTTACGCTACCCGACTACCACCCCTTTACCTTCGTTCATTATTGCAGCAGGCCGTTTTCGAGCCTGCGGGGAGTACATCTATGTATTGTGACACTCTCTTCCGAGATTTTTGTAGTCGTGCAACGCCAACGAACCTTGAACGAACCATCCACGAAGAGGGGGCACGATGCACCGGATCAAATGCTTCGGATATACATTTTTTGAGGTTCACGGTCCGGAGTATTTTTTCCAGCCCACATTTCTTCAACTTGAACCCTCTTCAACCACCAACGCACTGCGTTCGGGATTATAGAATCGTGAACATCTCCCATCTTCGTTAAAGCATGGCCCGGGGACCACACCTCACGGAAGAACACATCGCTCTTGTTCTGGCTGCTGCCAAGTCTGCCACAGAAATCCTCCAGTCCCATGGAATTCCGAGCGCCATTTTCGGCAGCCTTGCCTCCCATCTCTACGGAGCTCCTCGACTCCCAAAGGTATGTGAGAAATACTACAATTGGAATAGCCCTTGTCGCCATTTGGGTGCCAACGCGATCATCGATCCCCGATCATTCGATCGATGATTATCTCTTGAAATAAGCGCCCAAATGTCCGTGATTCTGGTCGCATTGTTTTTTTGTGAAATGGTTTCCGATGCTTACAACTCGATTTGATATCAAAGGATGTCGACATTCTCACAATTCCACCAGCGGGATTTTCGGAGCACTCTGGAGATTTATTACAAGAAGAGTTGAAGGCTCTCATCGCCCGCTCCCGACCCCGAGATTTCTATCTCAAGGATGCAAAGAACCCAGGCGATACCTACAAAATCCTCATTTTCAGGCCTTCTCCAAGCATCAATTATCCCGCGCGTTCACAAGAAGAAATCATCAAGAGAGCCGATCCTGAATGCAAAATAGACATACTGACTCCAGGAACCATGCATCTGCCGCAGCTTGAAACGTCATATATTCATTGGGTGGCGGAGATCCCGCTCGTGCCTTTCTCTTTGCTCCTGGTTCAAAAGCTGCAGGGATGGGATGATAATCGAAATGCAGAGGAACCGTTCAGACGGTATCGGCAGCATAAGGATGCCAAGGATGTCAAGGCGTTGTTGGGACTCAAGGAGTTTGTGAACGTTCTTATACAAACCGGAAGGGACGGATGGACGAATACGGAACTTTTTAGTGAGGAATTCCAACAATTAACGAAGGAGAGGGTGGAAGGTTTCGCTCGCGTGTTTGCCTCCTCTGCAAAGCAATGGAGGTCACTGGGATTCCAGCTTCCTTGAGCAGTATACACCAATTTAATTCACCTTTTATTGCACCATTTTTAATACGTACATATATCGCAAGATATGAAAAACCATAGATAGGTGGTACTTAGGACGTCTGCATTTCCGGATCAATCAAGAACTCTGGGACGTCCCAAGAGCATCATTAAGTAGCTCCAACACCTTGTTCGCAGAACCCCAGGATATTTGATATCCGTAACCTCCGTGTCTATTCGTATTTCAGTAATGATCCCCGCCAAGAAAAAACAACACACCCATAATTGTGCACGACCGGGATCCTTCCTTCTCTTCGCACACTCGCACCCTCGATCCATTCTACCTCGAGTCGGAAACCGCCTTTCCTCGCCGGCCGCAGCCCGCACCCCTCGCCAACGATGTGCGGCATGACATCGTCCAGAGTAGGCGTTCGCGTAGCGCGAATCTCAGGAGGAGCCAATTCCGGGCAAAGGGCAAACGCCCGCGTCAGTATGTCCAGCGTGGTTTCGGGTCTTGAGCGAGGGAACCAATCATCCGGCGTTCGAGTGCCCCCGACGATTACCTACGCGTGCCATTAATTAAACTGCAATAGGGAATGGGGAGGAGCAGAAGAGCGCACATCACTGCTCCTCCTTGGGATGATATAGGTCTTATTTCCCTCCTCGTCCAGGGTTTCCGTTCTGCCAAATCTGACCCACGGAGCTCGGATAAGGACGGTCTGGCCTCGAATGGGATATACGTCTTTGTCCTCGACACCCCCAAGGAAGCGCGCGGCGATGCCCACGCACACGATTAATGCAGCGGGTAGAGGATCGTCCTTGCTGCCACCGGAGAACAGGCCAGTGCCGCCTTCGAGTACCTGGTTGATGTGGAGGACAGAGCCCCGCAGAATACGTCCACCTTGGGCGAGAAAGCGCGTGAGAAGGTAGTTGAGGTAGATGGGAACATCGATGGAGACAGTGGAGAACGTAAGTCCAGATTTAGCCCCGGGAATCAGCTCGTCGGGTTTCAGATACCTAAACTAAGAGCCAAGCATAAAATAAGGATCAATGTCGCAGTAAAATAATATATATGATCTCACATGTGGCATCTTCTCGAGTGGCTCAGGCGTCGGCTGATCAACGAAGAGATATTCTGTCTGGGGTATGCGGAGGAAGCATTCTTCAGCATCACTCCCCGACGAAGATAATTCCCACATGACGTTGAAGGTCTCTTCTTCCAATTCTATCAAGTATGGGGTATGAGCAGAGCACCAGCGGTGGTCAACAAGAAATCAACCGAAGGATACTAACGGTGCTGATTTGTTTCGTTCACGGCATTGTAAACATGGTGTGCACCCTGATCGAGCCCAGCGATTTGAGTTTAGTGAACAAGATACCCTGTTATAACGCAACAGAACGTACCGCCCATCGACTTGTATACCTGATCGTTTTGGGATCGCTGGGTAGCACCTCAGATACAATTGCGACTTGGTAAGTGCCCTGTTGCTGCAGCTTCAGCGCCGTGGTCAACCCCACAACACCTATTCAATCCAGGAAGACATGAGACCATTCGATACTTAACCCTCCGAAGATGATGACCCACCTGCACCGAGAACGATTATTTCTTTCTTCGCAGAAGCTGTCGATGCATGTGCGGACGCCATTGATTCACTGGGTTATGGGTGCGGAAGGGATTGGGGTGGGAGACAGGAGCTGGAAGGATCCAACCTGGCCATCCATATGGTCACGATATCCCAGATAGGGGCGTTCGCGGCCCGGAGCCTGCCGCCCAATCGCCACCCCCATTCTGCCAAAGTGTGAAAAGCAAAAAATATATATGGCAAGTATATTTAATCATGGTCCGCATCGTAGATTCGTCTAAAAGGTTCTGTTGGTATCGATAAGCCAAGCGTTCGAAGGAAATGAAAGACAGCGTAGACAGGAGAGGCTTATTCACTCTTATCCGACTCCTCTTCGCTCGCCTCCCTATCCTCGCCATCTTTCTGGGTATTTTCCTTATTGCACACTACTCCCAGCGTCAGTGGCTGTCCTTTGCCTATCCGTTTTGCTCTTGCAAATATTCCCACTTCCTTGTCACGAATAAAATTAACGATGACCATTGGCCATGAGGGGTGCGATGGGATATTGTCGTAGAACTCCGGCGCTAACGCACGAAGCGCCGGAAGACGGGTCCATGGTATCGAAGGGAAATCGTGGTGCTCATTGTGGTATCCAACCTAAAAAGATGAAAGAAGCCACATGATGAACCAAAATCGGGAGATCCGAAACGTGTACTCACATTATAAGCCAGAACATTCAATGGTCCATAGTAGCTGTACGTCTCTTGCTCGAGGCCATCCCAGAGATAATGCTCAGCGATGAAATGCCCTGCGCACGGGTGAAGACTCCCAGCGAAGAAGCTGCTCATAATCAGATAGATAAGAGGTCTAGAACCGTAATTCGAGACCAGGATGTAGTCAAAGACGACTTGGGCGAGGATATTTAGGAAATGCCACCGGGTGAGACGCTGTGCACGCACGAACGTGGGTCGAAGGGCATAGAAAAGAATTTGGAAGGTGCTAGATGATGAAAATGAGTGGGAAATGTCAGAAGGGAACGTCATGAGCTAAGCCGTAAACGTACGCGAAGAAGACCTTTCCAAGGACGTTGTTGAGAAAAAGAAGCTCTAATCGTGTTGGCAAGTCCGTGTCAATTCCGTCTTGGCCCATGAATTTATGATGTTCTATATGATACCCCTAGGAGCGTGTGCTCATTTTCATTTTCTTTCAGCATGGGCTTGAGGAAACGCACCTTGAAAGCCGCGGCATATGGGATGCCAATAGGGAAATTTGCGAAGATGGCTAGCAGTTTGTTGGGGGCGACACCCTGGAAAGCAAGGTTGTGTGTGATTTCGTGAATGGCAAGAAACAGGTTATGATTCGCAGTTCCGCCAATCGCGTACGCAACGAAGATAAACAAGGGTGACAGTGGCGAACGATGTCGTAGGAGAATGGCACAAGTGATTTGGAGAGAAACCACGAGAAGAACGATATATTTCGTGAGTGGTTCTCTGCCCATCAACTTCGTCACCTATTTATCGTCAAACGTCAGTATCTTCAGGATATATAGAAAATATGAAATAGCGCACCTCCGGGTGAGCTTTCATAATTGCCATCCTCCGCGTCCGATGCGGCTCTTCCGTCATCAACCACAGGAAATCCTTCGGGTCTTGAGGGGCTACCATATGGCCGTCATGTCCTCCTTTGGTTCCTTCTTCCGCAGAAAATACCCGACGCGGTGACCGAGTCGTCTTTAGAGTTGGAACGCGTCCCTCGGTGAGGGATTCAGCGCCTCCGAAGAGACTGTAATCTATCCAAAATAACAAGTAAGAACCAGATTTAGAAGCTAAATCCAGCAAAATGGCTGTAGCCAAGCTGTAGCACTCACTTATCGACATCGAGAAAGCCAAAAAAAAGAGAGGAGTTAAAGGAGGGACTAGAAGAGGAGAAGCAAACCACGACGTTCACGACATCCTTGACTCCAGCAAACGTTCCTTCACACCATCCCTGACAATCCATCAAAAATAAGCTGCGAATATTGATTGTTACGTAAGCATTCCGTCTTATCTTATCGCTGGCTTCAAAGGGGTGTAGCGTATTGATTTGAGAATAGTTTCAATAACAAAGCGTGTAGGAAAATACCTATTTTCTTGAAGAGGATATGACTGGCGTATACGGCGCTGAATAAAAATGCAAAATCGATTGCGAATAAAATATCTTGAACCGACTTGGTTCTTCAAGTTGAAGCATTCTCCGCGGGGCAGGTAACATCAAGCACGTTAACCACTAAATCCTGTCAAATTCTAAACCTCTAATCGTTGGTTGGCCTTTGTTGAGGGTTTTCCTTTTTATGACGAGCTAGCGGACGACGCCATTATTGAAGATCTTGAACGCATGTGGTACTAGATCTAGACGCTCACAAATTACCTCTTAATACTAAGTACTTGAAGAGTTGTTTTCATTCCGGCTCCTCTGAGATGTGATTCATATGAGAAGCCCCAAGCGAAGGCAATTAATTCGTGAGATGAAGCGCACGAGTAGTCTGCAGGCCTTTCGGAGATTTCACGTTCAAATATTCCCGTTTCTTCCGTGGGGTAGTAACCTGCTCCTGGTCCAGCCGATTCTCGACACCGTCTCGAGCTCATTTTCAAATAAAAGAAGTCAAGAACTGCAGAAATAAGAGCAAGCGTTCACAGATGCGGGACGTCGTTTTAATCCTTCGGTGGGCCGCTTCCGGAGACGATGGCGGCGTGATTGTACCTGTGCAAGAGGCGACGCGCCAAGGACGGGATCAAATAGGGTGGAATTGCCCAATTAGGTAAACACGTGACAATAAGATCGAGTCAGTGATTAGATTTTCGCACATAACCGGCTTTATGATTTTTGTTATAATAAGACGTCCGACCATAAGCACTCTCCACTTTTTCTCTCCTCTTCTTTGCTATGACCAGCCCAGCCGTTACACCCCCTGCTACTCCATCCTCGAGGAGCTCTTCATTGTCGTCGTCGCCGCCTAGAACTCCTCCAAATCTGCATCAGAATACTGTCGAGCCGAATGCGAAATGGTTGGTACAAAAATTCGGTGGAACGAGTGTCGGCAAGTTCGCTGTGAATATTGCACAGGAAGTTGTTTCGTACGTGATGTTCTGTTGGCGATTCCATCAAAAAAAAAGTGAACAAAACAATGTCAATTCCCCACAGAAATTACATTGATAACCACAAAGTCGCTATCGTCTGCTCTGCACGTTCAGGTTCTACAAAAGCACTCGGGACCACCAATCTTCTGTTACGTGCTGCCTCAGAAGCACTGCGACGGCCAAAACCTGCCGGGCCATCCAGTTCGGGCGCAGCCACACCCATCTCTAGGGGCTTGTTCGGTGCGGGAGGTAGAATGACCAACGGAAATAACAGCGACACCAGCCAGAGCCCCCCGACGAGCCCTAGACCTAGAAGTCGCTCATCACGCTCCTCATCTCCTCAGCCTCTTTTCGGCTTCACGCCTCTCAGCGAAGCCAATGCAACGGAAACTCAACCTCAACAGTCCCTGCCAGAATTTCACAAAACCGTGGAAATCATACGTAAGGAGCACCACACCGCAGCATGCGACTCCATAAAGGACCCTGATATCCTGGATGAGCTCCTGAACGAGATCGACCGAGATTGCGAATGGCTTCGAAACTTCTTGTTTGCTGCAAAAGTATGTCATCCCACAAGACTTCTTCTCTGGTTCGTTATTTGACTACTGTTCCGTCATATCACGATCTTGTGCTTGGATAGATTATCGACGAAATTTCTCCTCGATCGAGGGATAATATCATTGGGCTAGGAGAGCGACTCGCGTGCAAATTTATGTCAGCGGTCCTTCGTGATCAGGTCAGTATTGTTATTCCCAGTATTTCTCTGTAAATAACCATAATCTCAGGGAATTGACGCGGAATACGTTTCTCTCGAGGAAATCGTCCCACCTTTTGATGTAGATGGCGACCCTGAGAAATCATTGCCCCAGGAATTCTACGACGAACTCGCAGCTGCATTGGGAGAACGTCTGCAGGAATGTGGTTCTCGTATCCCAGTTGTCACTGGATTTTTCGGCCCAGTGCCAGGCTCGCTTCTGCGCCAAATCGGACGTGGATACACTGACCTCTGCTCTGCGCTCCTCGCGGTTGGACTTGAGGCCTCCGAGCTCCAGATATGGAAAGAAGTCGACGGAATTTTTACGGCCGATCCACGTAAAGTACCTACCGCACGCCTCATTTCTGTCATCTCGCCGGATGAAGCTGCAGAATTGACGTACTATGGAAGTGAGGTCGTGCATCCTTTCACTATGGAACAAGTAAGACTTTTACTCGTCATTTTTTTGTCTGGACGTCCTTTAATTTTTTTCCCTAACCAGGCCATTCGCAAAAAAATCCCCATCCGCATCAAGAATGTGGAAAACCCTCGTGGAGGTGGAACGGTTATCCATCCTGACCCCGATTCCGACCTTTCATCCTCAGCTACCATCTCGCACTCCGTACCTGAACCCACCACATTAAAATCCCTCCGTGATCTAGCTCTCGCTACTGAAGATTCCCAGCGCAAACGCCTTCCAACAGCCGTTACCATCAAGGAGCGCGTCGTGGTTTTGAACGTTCATTCCAATAGAAAGAGCGTCAGCCACGGCTTCCTAGCGGGCATCTTTGGTATCCTGGATAAATTCGGAGTCGTCGTAGACTTGATCAGTACGAGTGAGGTGCACGTCAGTATGGCTATAGGCGACGGCCTACCACGAAAGAACCTCGAACGCCTCGTCAAAGAGCTACAACATAACGGATCGGTTAGCCACTATTTTACTCACTCATTTTCGCAAAATGTCACTTATGTTGCTAACCCCAGGTATCTGTACATCACGACATGGCCATCCTTTCGCTGGTCGGGAAGCAGATGCGCAACATGGTCGGTATCGCGGGGAGGATGTTCACTACGCTTGCACAGGGCAACGTCAACATTGAGATGATATCACAAGGAGCGAGCGAGATCAACATCTCATGTGTCATCGAATCTAGGGATGCAGTCAAAGCGCTTAATCTTATCCACCAAAGTTGTTTGCAGATTAAGCCGGAGGGTGCGCGGGGTCGAGGTGCCTTTTACTATTATTAGGGTTAGAAAACAGCGGGCTGAATTTGGGTTTTTAGTTGGTCCTTGGTTATTCTGAAGAAAGCAAGGACAAAAAAAACATATCTCTACACATATACACATCAAGTTCGACGAACGAGTTGGGCTACGCTTAGATCTTACTTACTCTTGCATATTGCATATCACACAACTTATAACTTTCGAACTCCCAGTCATTCCACCAGGGACAGTCTTGGTTTCTGGGGTGCGGTGCGCACCGAGTCTCCTCAAAAGTACAACTGTCGTGTATCGACTATTAGTGGAAAACAATATGTCTACTTCAAAAGATACCCACATAAGGCTAGATTGGATATACACACTGGGACACACCTGCTCGTGAAAAGCGTCATCCAAATAGCGAGAACCAGCAGACACCTCGGAAACAGGTGTTCGACTTCTCTCGCTCTTTCAGATAGAAACCACCCGTTCGGCGCTCCATAAAGTCAGCGAAATGTCAGAGGTTCAGCTGGAAAGCAAATGCGATTATTATGATTTCGAAATTTAGGTATCGTTGTCGAAACAAAAAAAAGAAAGAAAAAAAAAGTCCAGCTTAGAAGATATAATCATATCAGAAATCACATCCCTCCACCCCAAAGTTTTTACCATATTGCAAGTAGCTATTCATAATTTTGAGAATCGCCTCTGGGAGGCCCATGCTAAGAAGTGTGAAGGATATTTTGGCATGTCCGTGGATTTGGCCCAGCTTGAAAAACGCACGGGCGATTTGTGTTGGGTACTGTTGTGTGGCAAGGTGAAAATGAAAAGACGAAACAATAAGCACGCTAGATATTGATCGACAAAAAAAAAACCAATTACGCACCGACATCTCAGTATAATCCGCATACTGGTACGCGGCGACACGTATAGCCGTCTGGACACAACGCTGGATATCACCTTCATCCGAGTACATCTCCATCAACTTCGCCCACGGTTTCACAGAATATCGTGGGCTGTCGAGACACCGCTGGTATGCCTCTTTTGCCTCTTCCTTGTGGTGCAGACGAAGGCCTAGGTCACCAAGAATTTCCCATTCTAGCCCAGTTTTGCGATAGGCGACATGTTGAGTTTTGAAATGAGCGACCTCGGCACGGAAAATGGTCCAGACGCGTAAATCCTTGATGTTGAAAGCACACGATGTCAATACTTGCGAGGTTTTGAATAGATCGAGAATAACGTGCCTCATACAAGACCATGAAGAGGTTGTCGAGCCATCGTTCACATAGCCTTTTTGTGCTAAACGAGAATGGTTCCTGCGCTGGGGCAGGGGATGCTTCGTTCATCGCTTGTTCTCCCTCCCCAGCGGCTTGAGCAGGTTTCTCCGGTGCATGGGTGTTGACTCCATTGGTCTGAGTACTTCCATTGACGGCCTTCTTCTCGACAACTTCCTCGTCATCGTCCTCATCATCATCATCGTCATCGTCATCTTCATCTTCATCCTCTTCCGTCGCTTTGCCCTTGCCCTTCTTCTTTGCCAGATCAACCTTCGCTTCCTCGTCCTCAACTTTCGTCACCTCCGATTCTGGAGCTTTCGTACGAGAACTCTCAGTCGAGATCCGTATCGACGGAATCGAAACTTCGCCATTCTCAGAAGCTGCATCCACCCTTGGTGTGCTCGTCGGCGATCTCAAAGCTCTCGTCGACGCTTTATCATCCATCGATGGCCGCACGACCGTACCATCTTCATGTATAACCGCCGTGCCAAGATCATTCTCCCGCCCGCTGTCCGACAGGCCGATGCTATTCGCGGAACCGAGAGCTTGCTGCATTTCGCCTTGGGCCTTCTGCATACGGTATTCCTCCTCCATGACGAACACATGGCTCCGTGTCTTGAGGAGCTCGTCCCATCCAATTTGGGAGACGAGACGTGTGAGAAGCGCGTAAGCACGAGCCCAAGTTCCACGAAGACCAGGTGCGGGAAGACGTTGCAGGGCGGGTTCAGCCTGTTGGGTGTCATGTCAGTCCGTCGAATACGGGTAAAGATGGAGGCGTACTTCGTCGTCCTCCGTTTTGTGTCTTTCCGGTAAGATCTCGCCGATTGATCTGTGGAAAGGAAGGTGGACTTTGGTTGCTGGAAGAGCCCGGTGGGCGTCGCGGCCATTAAAGGTAAACATCGGGCATGAGTTGAGAGTTAGAAGAGCCTGCGCAATGGTCAGTTGGGAATAATTGGATGAGAGAAAACAAACGAACAGAGTCGTATTGTCCAAGATCTATATAAAGGTCTGCAAGTTTCTCCCAGGTAACGAATTCACTCGGAGCGCAGTTGACGGCTTGCCGAGCGAGCTTAACAGCCCATTCGTGTTTCCCTTTCGATCGAAGGAAGTCGCACTGAACGTGAAGAAGGGTATAAGCTTGAGGGGTTTGTCGCATAGCAGATGCCATGATTTGCACTGCTTTCACTTCCTCGTCTAGAAATGGTCGCGTTAAAAGAGAGCAAACGCGACCTAATAAGGCACGCACTCATTCCAATGTAGCTCCGAGCAAGGAGAGAAGAGACCTCCGGCTCTTTGACGACGAGCTTTTCGTATAAATTGGCAACTTGCTGGTATCTGCCGCTGTCTCCAAAGTATTTCATGATGCCAGCAGTGAGATGATTTGAGACGACCGTCGCAACTTGAATTTCGGGATCGGATCCAACTTGCCAGCCTATTCGACGGTGTGAGTGCTTCAGATAAATGGAAAAACAACAGGATGATAACCTTTCGGAAATAGGACTTCGGCCGCCTGGAGAAACCGAAGTTCTCCCTCGCGGGATGTAATTGGATCGAGCTTTCGGTACGCATCAAGGAAGTAAGTCGGGTCGTCCGAGTATAAAATGGCACGAAGAATGGCAGAAACATAGGTCTCTTGCCATATCTCTGGTGTTGCTTCATGTCTGACGCGCTTTTAAGCACATATTTTCGAGCACTAGACTGTTGCGCACCTTTCACCGCGCAAGTCGATCACGTAGGCATTCACACCGCCAGGTATTTTTACGTCTACACGGATATCCACGCGAGAGAATGCGTTGAAGCAGCTACGCCAAATGTCAGCGTCCCGATGCCATCTCCATGTTCTAGAAACGCACCAATAACATCCATTTTTGACCTTCCACTGCGGCGTCTTAGAAAACCAGGCAGAATTGTCTTCGATGGCGTATGTCAAGGAGTTAATATACGCGGCCAGCGACGCGGATGATGATGCATCGACACCAGAGACGTAGTGATATGAACCAAACTGCAATCCATTAGTTATAATATCAATAGTAGAAGATGGCGACATACGTCACGCTGGCCTGAACGCCCAGTACTTTTCACGACATGACATAGATCCGGAGGTCCAAGTTCCCGAAATGAAGCTGAAAGCGCGTCAACAACTGGTGTGATCCTAAAATTGCTGGAGAAGGACACGTACATAGCGATTCCGTCCTGGCAGTAAGCGATTCTCCTAGTTCAACCTGGATATCGACAATCAGAAAGTTGCACTGCGGCAATTAGAAAATAATAGACCTCGAATATCTCTGGGATATCTTTAAAGGAGGCCTCGGCGAGACCATTGACCATGGTGGCGGATGGTGAGAAAGGGTCTATGGCGGCGATGTTTGGCAAACCCTCCCTCGCCATATACGGCCAAATCGTCAGAAGGTGGTGCCAAACAACTCCCCTTGACACTTCCTGGAAACTCAGAAGCTGCACTGGCTTCAGCTTCTGCGTTCACAGGTTGGGCTCTAACTTCGTTCCAACACTGGGGGCTAATTTAACTTGACAACAAGAAAGCCTCTTCGTTCAACAAATTATTCGGTCTACAGTGCCCACATCTGCTGAGTTCTATTCTTCTATGACGTTCATGACTGAATAGTCACCTCCAGACTGATCGACTACTGAAACTCAAATGTCGAGGATCCTTACCTATTCGTCAATTCCCTGACATACCCATCTGTGACGCTCATTTCCCACTCCTTGGGATCATGGAGTTTATGTTTATTTTCTCCATCTACCATTGTGCATCCCAATAAAATAACCTCCCTGGTCTAATGGGAATCGGTATAGTAAAATAGTTTGGCCCAAAACACCGCCTCTATAATTCAATCAATTTTATTCCAAAGCAGGGCCGATATATTTGGAAAGAAAGAAGTTCAACGTCCAAAGGTGATCTAACGACTGACAGACTTGTAACCTAGAAGACTTTGATTGTAACCGTGGCCATGGGAATGCACACAGCATATCAGTGTACGATGGAAAAAAAATTGAGCTCCCGAAATCAAAGTTATTGTTCTTATTACGTTCGGCCCCAAAAGTTAGCGCCCACAAAGCGCGTGGGAATGTAGAAAGGCCGACGATTGTGAGCGTCGGTTGAGCGGCATTCAGAGGATCCACTGGCATATGCTGCGCTTGGTTTGCATCCCCGGAACGTAGGCGTTCCCTCAGGTGTCCTCCTGGAGAACAAGTCAGAAAATAAAGCTGATTGACATTGATCGCCCTTCCCCAAATCAGGCAGGGGTTGTTCCTCGTTTCGCTACCTTGCGTTCGGTGCATTGCGTGACCCGGAGGCTTCAATTTTAATTAAAGCTTATGCTGATTTATTGCCTCCAATGAGATCAAAGTTGACAGGATGGGGAGGACTCAGGACGGTATCCAAGGAAATTCATTGTCCAATGTGTGGTTAGCCGTGAGTGTTTTAAATTTGAGAAGAAACAAACGCAAATGGAGTACATTCACCCCTCTGGTTGCTGAGGAAACCAAAAAACTGAGCCATATGCACGAAGTGAAGCTCGGTATTCACCCGATGGCTGTCCCACTCGATAGGTAGGGTACTGTGAAAAGTGTTTTCACAAAAGAAAATGGTGCAAACGTCATATTGGTTGCCACTGTCAGGTTAACCGAACTCGGGTCGCCTTGTTTTTGTTGCTCAAAGGAAGCGCCCAGAATACTTTGGACAAGCGTGGGAACTCGTATACCCAATCATGATCGCCAAAAGGTTTTTTGTTCAGCGATCATTACATACAATCACATATTCTGTTCCTTGCCAAAGTACAACGATAATCTCATATCTTCCTCGAATCGTTGTCTTCCTCAACCGTCGTTACCAGGACTCCGACGTTTATGAGTCCGTGTAAGACTGGCACCTGTCTAACGAAGACGGGGTTACGATAATACAATAGCAACTCTTGTTCATGAAGATGTGGCTAGGCGACATTACTGTGTCTCCACTGTTTTGATATGCTATAAAAGCTCGAGGCGGCTATGGTTCTTATCATAACTCATAGCGCAAACTCTACAAATCTCAGCTCACTCCCACTAATTTGACCAACATGCCTGCGGATAAGCCAAATCGTCAACTCAATCCCCCTCATCGACAAAAACCATACGGCCCCAGACCAATCCCGCGTTCGAATCGTCGTGGTTTTCTTGGCAGCTTGAGCGATCTTTTGCACTTCCCGGCTGTGCCGTCCGCCTCTCAAATGGAACCAACATACGGCCAGAACCAAGAGTACCTCGAGGAGCACCAGGCGCCTATGGAAACCGACTTCGCAGGACAAACTGCGAACGCTGAGGCTGGACCCTCAAACCATCAGAACCCACTGCCCGCGCACTACACCCCATACGGACCACTCCAAACGCTGAGGCTGGACCATCACACCCTCAGAATTCATTGGCCACGGACTACATGTCATCCGTGTCCACTCCAATCAATTCTGCAGGACGAACAGCGAACCTTGAGACTGGACCATCACACCAACAGAAGTCATATCGTTGGATTTCTGTAAACCACCTATTTCCCTCCAATAAATCTGTATCCACCCCTGCTGTGGGACAACTCTCGAACACTGAAGCTGGGCCATCAAGCGATCAGATCCCACACCACCTCGGGGAGTACGCGGCACCCACTGCTGGACAATTGCCGAATTCTCAGGCTGGATTATCATCACACTATCCCGGCGACTTCGCAGCACCTTCGCAGCCCTTAAATGTTGTTGAAATACCAGATTGCGGAGACTTGGACGAAGACGAGGGATACTATTCCTTCTCAAATGGGGTTGACAATCCTGCCCCCATTCGCCGTATCACCAAAATGGTGGACAACTATCTTGATGAGGAAGTGGCAGTTCCAATCATGGAGAAAGGAAATTTCGAGACTGTCAGAGACTTCCGCAATGCGTTGAATGGGCCGGCATCGGGTCTTATGGTCCAGAATGTCGGGAAGGCGATGAAGGCATTGAAAGCAGTGGAGAACACCTTAGCAAAAAAGAAGCAGGTGAAAAAGTGAAGGTGAGGGCGACATCTACTTTTGATCAGTCGATAATTACATAAATGACTCCCATGCAGGCTGTGTCGTTCTCTAAGGTGTTGGCCCGTGATTGTGAGCATCTGGGCTTAGACACCAAATCCACACCATTATCTACCACCGTGGTACATCAGAAAGTTATGGGTTGCTTGTCAAACTTTCTCGGGATCCACCTGCCACATCTCAATTTGTCCACGACACTGCGGAGCGCGATCCACGATACCTTGACCATCTCGGACCTTGCTGAATCAATCGCCCAAATCAACCGGAGCAACAATGATGATGTCAGTCTCAACATCTACCCGTGTCCCTAATTAGGCTGACAAAAGCATGCAGAAAGAAGCATTTTCGAGAAAGATTATCGATCAGTTCACCTTGGCGATGCATAAAGTCTTCAAGACACTAAATCTGGCCTCATATGAGATTGTCGAACTCGGGATCGCATTCGGCGATGATCCAGTCAATATCGTGCGAGATGGATTCCTGACGTTATTAACGGGATCTACTGATTATGCCCTTTTTATGCAAGGTGAGCCCAATCTCGTTGATTGAAACACTCCAGGTCATTAATTTGTAGTGCAGTTGGCGGTGACCAGATGTGGCTGAAAGACCTTTGCGATACGCATAAATCAAACGGAGTAAAAGAGCTTCTGGAGCAATTAAAAGTTCATAACATCCGGATTTTTTTGATCAAAGCCAAAAGCAAGGATTATTCAAGTCCACGAGCCTTGATAACCTGTTTGCCACAGGTCGGTGTGGAATGTATTGCAACGTAAGCAAAATTCCTTCTAAGATTCCTTCCCGGGCCATGCAGTTGCTTAGCTGCTCAACTTTTCTCGCCATAGGATGGCCTCTACCGAGTAAGGGCGCTTGTCTGGGACTTTTGGATTGGAGTATTGATCTTTTCCTTAGCGAAAGCCAGATGGCCTGGTGCCTAAGCACGGGTTCTTCTTGGATCTTTGGCACCGTCGAACTGAACGACGATGGCACATATGTGTTGACATGGAAATCACGTGACGCATCAAAGCGTCCACATGTCACATCAAACATGCACATGGTGCCTCCATCAGTGCACCATATGTT